>JANHFL010001645.1:97651-120515 GCA_032468155.1 Oxyrhabdium leporinum | reverse complement strand
ATCTATCTATCTATCTATCTATCTATCTATCTATCTATCTATCTATCATCCCTCCATCTATCCATCGATCTCCAGTAGGCAGGTGAGTGAGCTCGAGGACAGTAGCTCGAGCACCCTTCAGTGAGCTCGAGCACCCTTCAGTTTCACGATCACAATATCCCAAACTGGTAATTGTTACCAAGAAATCATGGCAGCAAGTGACAGAAGCATCTGAATGTGTTCTATGCAGTATGCAGAAGACTGTGTAAATAGGTAAAATGCCACTGCCTTGCTGCATATTTCTATGTAGGGACAAGCAGGAAAAAGCAGCTATCACACCAGCTGAAAGTTTTTAACTATTCAGAAGTGCATTGGTCCTCATCATACAGGACCCAGTGTTTTCAGGGATGTAAAGATCCAGCATAAGGCCTAAGATGTGCCTTGCAAAGCAAAGTACTGTCAAGCTTTATCGGAGAGGTTTCTTCTGAAAAGAAGCAAGCAGGCCCCAACCCAAGGTGAAATGGGCATGGAGGTAGTTACGATAGCTGCAGGGGAAGATATGGAGGAGAGGTTCTGCACCATAAGTGCCAGCAGACCTCAGGAAAATAGCACATTTAACACATGGCAAGAAAAGCCTGGTGGAGACTGTCCTTACAGTGGACCAGAGACAGATTGAGAGCAACATTGTCTATTTGCGTCCTTGACAGTCAGCTTTAGATTCCCTACATTTATATCAAAATCAGACAAAATATTGAACTGCCTACATTCAAGGAAAATTCTTTATATGCGGACAATTTGTCCTTGTAGCTCAGTTTGTCTATTCTGACTGGCATAGATTCTTGATCTCCTGGTGATTGATTATATGCTATCACATTTGTACTGACAGTTGGTGAGTCCTCAGCCTAGTCAGTCTATCCTGCTTCTCCAAGGTCCAACTTTTACCCCATAGGAATGTTACAAGGGGAATCATTGCCTGCACAATTAGGTGTAGATACATCCCAGTATCCGAACATCTTTTCCAAAGTCTTCATTGCTACTCATACAAGTGCTAGTGTGTGTGTGTGTGTGTGTGTGTCTGTGCGTGAGTGTGCATGTGTGTGTATATATATAGTGTGTGTGTGTGTGTGTCTAGTTATTAAAGATTATATTATGTAGATTATATTAATTTTATTTGGCAGTGTATTCCTTGACTGCCTAGTTCCTTTATTTGGTAATCAATCCTAAAAGACAGAAGCTATTCTCACTCCAGTACCATACCTTCATTTTCAGTTCTAAGGCTGATTGCTATATCTGTTGTCATTAATTTGGTCTTCTTTATATTTAATTTTAGTTCCATTTTTTCACTGTGCTCTTTGAGTTTCATTACTACAGCTTGCAGTTGATTTACATTTTCAGTTGTCAGAGTTGTGTAATCAGTGTAGTGTAAGTTATTGATGGTTCTTTCTCTAATTTTAAAACCACACTTATCTTCTTACAACCCAGCTTTCCACAATATATGTTCAGTATATAGATTGAAAAAATAAGGGGAGAATATATAGTCTTCTCTGACCCCTTTGCTGACCTGGAATCAGTCTATTTTGCTAGACTAGAGTATAGTCTGACCTCTTCCAATCTGTTTCCATTGTGTTATTCTCCACATTTGTGGACATAGTTAAATTGTTATATAGTCTATCAGTTTCTGTAACAGTTTCTGGCTGAAAAATGAATAGAATGCTCATCTTCTAGCACTAGAGGTTCTTATAGGAAATATCTTCCAAGGCATCTTGAACATCAACATCTCTAATCTACAATTCATCATCTTTCTATGATTTTCTTTGAATTAGTTCCTATGTGTCATTGGTTTCATCTAGCATACTAATTCAAGACTGGTACATCCTTCTGAGTTTGAGAACTTTTGGAAGTTCTTCCTTGTTTTTGACTGTTTCTCTTTGATAGCTTTATAGATGTTGTAATGCTGCTTCTATTTTAACTGCTCTCTGAAATTCTTTCTTAAATTTCTTCTGGCTTCTCAACTCTTCTTGACAATTTCCACCATCTGTTCTGACACACACTTTGCTTTCTCTTTCTAGGTCTTTGGCAATCTCTTTTCACATTCATTCTTAGCAATGTCGTTGATTTCATTTCAGTTTCCTATCAATGACTTTAAAGTGATTGCTCATGTTCTCCTTAAAATGGTGGTATAATGTTCAGGATTGTATTGTGATAACTAGTTGGCTTTCTTCTTCTGTTTTTACTTGACCTGTAACTAGTCCATGAGCAGTTCATGCTGGCCATGTCTTTGCTGTTACAACTGAACTGTCCTGCCTTGGAATATTGACATATATTGACAATAATATAATCAATTTTATTTCTACATACTTCATACTGATGATGCCCAAGTATTGTTTTGTTGTTGGAAGATTGTGTTAGCAATGGAGAAATAATTGGATTTGCAGAAATTTGTAAGTTGTTCTCCTGCTTCATTTCCATTTCCTAGGCCGTACAACTTAACTATGTTTTACTCCTTAATATTCTTGTCTCCAAATAGAAACTGTATATCTTGCGTGCAAATGCTGTTGATTTGAGATTGAATTTGAGCATAAAACTCAACTTTCTTTTCAGCATCAGTTGTTGAAGTATAAATTTGGATAATTGTCATATTAAAGGATTCTATACACAGTCTAATTGATATCATTTGGGTATTGATTGCACTGTATTGTATTGTCCTTGCTGTATTCTTCCTGACTATGAAAACAGCACCAATCATTCTTTATTTTTTATGTTCTGAATAGTAAACAGTATGATCTTTAAATGAAATTCTAGTCCATTTCAATTCACTGATATTAAGATGTCAAATCTACCCAGTTATTTCACTGTATTGAGCTGTCCCTTGTCATGCTTCTTACATTCTATGTTTCCACTCTCATTTTGTCTTTGCTACTCTGAGTTTTCTTTTCCTGCGTGACAACATCAGCAACTAGACATCTCAGAAGCTTCATCTAGCCATGCCATAAACACCATTACTACTCTGAAAGGTCCTTGTCAACATGTTGAGTGGCATCGGATTCAAGGAGCCATCATAATAGTGTCAGTCACTTTATTTTGTCTATCCATATGGTTTTCTTGGTAAAATATACTAATTGTTTACCATTGCCTTTTCCGTGCCATACAAAATGATGCATTTGCTGTTGTCACTGAAGTGATAATTTGTTTCCAACATCCTCCTATATCACTGTTGCCCAATAAAAATCCATGCTTGCTTTAGATGAGCACTGGGGTGACCTTCATGCCTTCGGATGATCAAGCTGGGATAAAATATGGTTTTGGTATACATTCCCAGTGTTACTCTGTCTTCCCTGTCAACAACTCCCCACCACAATGAGACATCATAGCAGGATTTTATGAAGGTCCTGTGATGCCATGAATTAAATATTTGGACTTCTATTTGCAAAAATCCATAATCTGGATTAAACATTTGGTTGTTGTTTTTTCATTACTATCTACAACACCCACAGAGTTTCCATTCCTTGTACTATCAATCCCATAATATCAGGACTGCATTATCTAGGTCAGTTTTCCCGCAACCTGATGCCCTCTGGATATGTTGGCTGGCAATTCACAACATTCCTCAGCTGCTATATCCGTGTAAGTCTAATGAATCTTGAGGGCCTCAAGTCAGAGAAGACCAGAATGTGGTTCACAGGTGGAGATTAAACCATAGTAGCTGCCTGTGTCTCTCCTTCCCACCCCTCAACTAAATTTAGAGCCCAATCTCTGTAGTGGCTGCAGGTTTTAATGAGTATAAATGAGTTTTCCCTTAGCTATTTGCTTTTATAGTTAAGTTCTGAAAGAAAAATGCAACCAATTATGCCATTCTTTTGGGCAGAAAACAATGTTATAGGAAAAATTAAAGGCATGAGATAAAAATAAAAGGAAATATAGCTAAATTTGGAGTAAATTATCTTCATTCATGCTTTCCCATATCTTACCTGTCTTTGAAAACATCCTGGTTTTTACCATGCCCATACAATGCTTCATACATCTCTTGCTGTTCTTTAAAAGTCTCACCTCTTTCTTTCTGAGGATCATCTCAACCAGAATTTTCTCAGTACGTATTCATTCATAGTCTGTTCATTCTTGATCTTCTATTTCTTGTTTTATCATGAACACTTCTTAAATGTTTGGTTAAGTAGTAACCATTGCATACAACTTATTTTTATATTTTACCTAACATATCTCTCACTTGCATATAATTATGTGGGCAGAGGCATTGTCTGTTAGACAACTATTTTAATTTCTTTCAATAAACATCCACCACAATAATCCACATACTACAACCACATTTCTTCCAGCATTTTTACATCTTGAATTTCCTCCACCCATTTTGCCGTCTTTAGTAAACATTTTATTATAGTCCCAACTTTAATAAACATTCAGTCAAGTAAGCAAATATATCAACTTAATGTTTCCCTATCAGATTTGTTTTCCTTATTCTTAGATAAAATATGTTGCGATTCATCCTTCTTACTGCATAGTTAGTCTGTCTAAACAAGTGTTGCAAATTATTTTGCTTTTCAGCAACGAGACTACATTGTCTTCTTACAAAAACACATGTATGATCAAATACTAATGTCAGAAGCATCCCTAATACATTTATCCATAAATTCATTAAACAAAGATACATCTCACACCCTTATCTTAACAGTCTGCAAACTGTTAAACCATTCATTAACCATTCCTTTATATTTTCGTACATAATTATTTCTATCATATACTTGCTTTATTGCATTTAATAAGCAATCTTCATCTTCATATTAATGCAAGTGTTCCATAATTCAAGTCTATTATCATACAGTTTGTCCAACACAACAAAGATACAACAAACCATTTTTCTCACATTCATACCTTTCTGAAGAGCAAAATTATTGTCTAGACGCACTCTGCTTGGTATAAAACTGCATTATGCTTCCCAAATTTGGTTTATTGTTACTGCTTTTATCCTTTGATTCAGAATTCATCCTTTGATTCAGAATTCATCCTAGGCATGCTAATCATACTCATGTCCCAGTAATTTTTACATTCACTGTTACTTCCTTTCTGTTTCTATTAGGGTACAACAACGTTATTGTTATTCCAAAATGTCAATTTTTGTAATAACATCCACAGATGCCTTATTATTTTTCACAATATTCTCATATACTTAAAAGTTCCTTTTTGTTCATCCCCCCCCCCCCGGGAACTAAAGAAGTATTTACTTCAGTTCACCTGTTGACACGCCACTATCATTCCCAAACAGAACTCTCAGCTGCACCTCACAGAATTTGTTCATTCCACATTCATTCCAAATAATTTTATCTGTTTTATTTTAAATTGTATTCATTCTGCTGGAGGTTCCTTTGAAATCCTCTTTCACTCACTTCCAGAACAAAGTTTTACTTCTATCATAATTGTTCAGTATTTTCTCTGCTTCTTTTATTCGTAACCATTCATCGTCTCTTCAACATATTCTTTTGGACTTTATTTTTATGTAGACATACGTTATATCATATATTTTGCACTTACTTGGACTTTTTTAATATTGTATATGTTGTTTCCTCATCCATGCTTTCTTTCACTTTTCTTTCACTTTCACCATGAATCTTTTTTCAAACTTCCCATTAGCTTAACTCCAGACATTTCTGTGGAATTTTATAACATTTCTTTTTACTCTGTTCTAATCAGCTTCAATTTCCATTTTCTTTATGTCCATGTTCCAGTAAAGATTTTTCATCTGAATTCTAATAATTCTCTATTCTCTCATTTCCTTCACGTCATTCCTTTCCCACCATGTTACTTTCATCAAGGAATGTGGTATGCCACTAATTCTCTTCCTCTTCTAGCATGATCAGTTAGTCAGTCATTCAGTCAGATGCAAAACAATGTATATTCATTCTTTTGCATGCATATAAATGAGTAGCCGTAAACCTTACATTTGAATGAGTTTCTAAGTAGATGTTTAATCATCATTCTCACTCACTTTGTGTCTGCAAATAGCCGAGTCACTATTTTCTTGTTGCATTTGCACCCAGGTGTTCATGTCATCCACCAGAATATCCCCCTCTGCCCGGGAGCTCATTCATTTAGAATGTTGCACAGTTTTGGCCAAAGTGTATATCTGGTTCTTCCACTATTATCAATCGCTAGAACATAAGAAGCAAATATTAGTGATCTATGGATTCCTACTTCCACCCCCCACCATAATTTATATAACACCCATGTCTTTCATTACATACATTTTAGCTCTTTTATTCATAAATATAAGGGTGGGGGGCATGGTGGCTCAGTGGTTAAGACACTGGGCTTGTCCACTAGAAAGCCGGCAGCCAAGAGCTCCATGTGATGGGGTAAGTTCCCATCCTTGCCTCAGCTCCTGTCAACCTAGCAGTTCAAAAGCATACAAATGCAAGTAGATAAATAGTTACCAATTCAGTGGGAAGGTAACAGTGCTCCATGGTGTCATGTTGGCCATACAACCACAGAAATGTCTTTGGACAACGCTGACTCAATGGCCTTGAAACAGAGATGAGTACTGCCCCCTATAGTTGGCAACAACTAGTGGAGTAAAATCCACAGTGATTCCTTTACCTTTTTTTTAAATTCATAAATATAGCTACATCTTCATCTCTTGATGTATTGAACAACTGTATTCTATAAGATCACAGCACCTTCATTCAGATCAATTACATTCTTCTCCTTTTTATTAGTATAATTGGAACACAGCATATTTTATTTTCGTTCATTTCATTTGTTAATTCATGTGCATTCAGTCCCAAATTGCAAATCTCCCATATGGCATGGTTACCACCAGATGGACCCTTAGATATTGACCTTTGCCACTCATCATGGATTTAGTTAATCATTATATGTAACTTTCACTAGGAAAATGATGGCTTTTACATGACATACTGTGTCCTACAGAAAAATCGCAAACCGTAAATCAAATAGCACACTAAGATTCTAGTTTTCAGCAAAGGTATGGTATTGAGACACTAAGCAAAAGAATAATGCCCTAAGGGATCAAAATCTGATTATTTTCTATGAAATTCTTCTGAAAATCATACAAAATCAATGTTGTCTTTAAATACTGACTTGTTTGCACAATTTCTAGTTTTATATTGGTGCAAAATGTATTACATTTGGTTCTTCCTTTGTACTTCCTTTAGCTTTTATATTGTTTAGAAAAAAACAGTGGGATTATTTCCAAATTCCTGAAAGTCTGACTGCAAGTAATATGGGAGATATTAATTTGACACAAGTTGATTTTTTCCTATAGTATTTTTTTTCCTATAATAAGGGTGAGGGGAAACCTCCCCTGAAATTAACACCAGGACAAAGTATGAAAAACATATTTTCCTTAGAAACTTTCTTATTCTTCAATGCATAGTAAGGTGTTTATTTCAGATCCAAGAAATCCAGCTCATGAAGTAGCTTCTAAAAGAGTCCCCTTGGATAGGAGGAGGTAGTCACTATCCGAAATCTTACATCAAGAATAACAGCTCTTTTGTTGAGAACCATGGATGGGTAGGAATCAGGCCCTTTTCAGTCTCGTGGTTTCTCTCTTCTTCCAGAAAAAAAAATGAACTGCCTGTAAAGGGTAGAATCTGGTGAATTCTTTTAGTAGAAATATGCAACTTTGAGTTACTGGAAGAAAGATAAATTCAATAAATAACAAATAATACATTATCCAGAATTAGACAGTTTAGTGTCACTCATCCACTGACAAAGTAAAAATGAGATCTCTGTAGGTGTGAGAGAGGCAGAGCCTGGGACCAGAGTCAAGAGAGGACTCAGTCTGGATTCGTTACATTTACACAAGTGGTCAAAGGCCAGCCCCTTTTGAATTTGTTAGTTCTTATCTAGTGCCAATTTAGTTCTGGCCATTAGTTGGCTAGATTCTTGTGCATAGCCATGAGCAATAAATCAGCTGAACTGGAATTTAATGTAGTTCTAATTATTCACGTCCATCAACTTCATCTCTTAGATATTTTGAGTTTTCAAGTCATACTTGAATATTGCTCAAAAAATTAGCTTCTGACCTACAAGGTCCTTTTTGTATGCAACAGCACATCAAGAAATCCCTGAATAAGTACATCCCCAGATTAAAATGTAAAGCACTGAGTCACCAAAATATTTTCTACCTTCTCCTTTCTCCACCTGACTTTTTGTTTTCTTTTGGAGAAGTTCAAGTTCAAAGACAGTTAAAAAATTATCAGATTTTAATGGTTGTTTTTTTTTTAAATTCTTGACAGAACTTTTGATAGTAATAGTTGTCAATGGAATTGGATATCTCATAGACTGGTTTCTTTCCCTTCACCAGAAGGTTTTAAATAGAAGCTAAGTAGTAATCCATTGGGGATGGTGTAGTAAATCTTGCGGTATGCAGTTGATTAGTCTTGATGACTTTATAGTTCCCTTCCAATTAACTTTTCAGTTTTATGAAAACTCTACAAAAGATTTGAAGGAACTGATTATTCAGCTTCATTTGAGATAAGTTGTCTAATCGGTTTTGCCCAACCTGATGCCAAACAGATGTGTTGCACTTGAGCCCTTAAAATTCTTGTACATGGTTTGAAAAAACAGCCTTATATCCAGAGACAGTCTACTGTCTCCATATCAGTTTGCATAGCTCTAAGAGCCCTTTCAGACAGAAAATGATCCCAAATTAATAATGGAAACAATTGCCAAGGTTGTTTTGGGTGTGGATAATTCTGAAAGGGGAGTTTCACAGGGGTGGGGGTGAGGGTGGAAACATTCTTCAGGATAGTTTATTTCCTACCATAGTGCTATAATTGGATGTGAAAATCCATTAAAATTCTTGCTTCTATGCCAACAGAACTCCAAAATCAGTTTGTCAGAAATAAGAGTCATGCAGCTTACTAAGTTATAATGTAGTTTGTTTGCTTGTTTTTTTAATCATAGCTAGTCTGTTAGTAAATCATGTTTTAGGATTAGAGTATTACGTGACCCAGCCATTTTTATTTATTTCTTTAGTGAACCAAGCCAGAGAAAATGCCTATACTTCTATTTATCTGTTTATCTATGAGGCTGTGTAAATCCTTTGAAAAGGATGCCTTGTGAAGTGTGGAAACATTCCCTTCAACTCATTAAGGTAGCTGCATTTCCCCACCCAGGCTCAAGCGGCTAGACATAGACATTGCTAACTTAAACATACTCTTTGGATGATTACTAAAACAGTTTTAATTATCTATTCTGGAAAGCAAGAAGAAGAAAAAACATCTAACGAAAGAGTAGATTACAGTTAGCTGGTTAAGCAGCACTAAATATTTTGTTTTTGCACAAGTAACATTAATCCGTTAAAAGCTTTAGAAGAAACCTGTGGCATTGACTTGGTTTACATACTTTTAGGCATACGTGCATTGCAAACTTCATACCAATTTTACAACAGGTTCATTACCACAGCATTTTCTCAACGAATACTGAGAATTGTAGCAAACTTCTAAAGAGTTATTAATGGTTTCTAGCCCTCAGTTGCCAGATGAGAAAGAATGATTCCAGTTACCTCTGGGGTATACATATTTTAAGGACACGTTATTCAGCTTGATTAAAATAAAACACAAAGTACAAGGATTCAAATGTGAAAGAGCAGACGATTCTGTTTTCAATAGCGCTGAGTTTAATTTAGATTACATTTATACGTAGTCCTTGCTTAACAACCTTAATTGGGACGGGAATTCCCATGGCTAAGCAATGAGGTTGTTAAATGAAATGTCACATAAGTATATTGCTTTGCAATGGTAGTCCCAGTATTGACCATTGGGCAAGAATGATTCTACCATCCCTGTCCCCCTTGTAATCTGCCCGTCCTGCCATCACTCACCATGCTCCCTTGACCTTCTCCATCTTCTTCTTCCTGCTGCTGAGGAGGTGAGCCTTGCCTGTCCCTTTGCAAGACAATTTGCTAACTATGCATGGCCCATCCAAAGCTTTCAATGTTTAATTAAACTGCTGTTATCTGTTATTTCATAAATGTTTCAGAGATGTTTCCTTGATTGCTAAAGGTATCCTTGGATCTTGATCCGTATCATTTTGAATTGAGCTCTTTCCTACCCTCAAAAGCCCCTTTCTGTCCTGTAAAGCTCATCCATTTCCATATGATTAAAAAAAAATCAACCTTAGTTTACAGCCATCTTGAGTCCCAAGCCCAGTTGAGATCATGAGAAATACCTTCTTCACCCATGAGGGATAATACATAAATTCTCAGTAACTAATGAATGTACCTCAAAGCAACATTGCCAGTCCTGGAAGCAGTTGGGCAGACTGGCTGGCCCATAAAGGTAATTGTAGACCTCTTGCAAAAGGACCTGGACCTCACAGCAGGAATTTCAGGAGTTATTGTGCTTAGCCTAAAACTGGGGGAGAAACAGGAGCTGTTATCTTCCTTTTTGATATCTTAAAGCAAGCACTATTTGAATAACAGAGTTGGAAGGGACTTTGGGAGGTCTTCTAGTCCAACCCTCTGCTTAGGCAGGAAAACCTGTACCACTTCAGACAAATGGTTATCCAATCTCTTCTTAAAAACTTCCAGTATTGGAGCATTTACAACTTCTGGAGGCAAGTTGTTTCACTCATTAATTGTTCTAACTGTCAGGAAATTTCTCCTAAGTTGCTTCTCTCCTTGATTAGTTTCCATCCATTGCTTCTTGTCCTGCCTTCAGGTACTTTGGAGAATAGTTTGACTCCCTTTTCTTTGTGGCAGCCTCTGAGATATTGGAACACTGCTGACATGTCACCCCTAGTCCTTCTTTTCATAAGACTAGACATATCCAATCATCGTCGTTGCTCTTCTCTGCACTCTTTCCAGAATCTCAACACTCTGGTGACAATCTTGTTACTGGTTAAAATATCAAGCCTGCTATAAAAATCTGTCTCTGACAAATGAAATGCTTTCATAATTTTATTTTTCTTTGAGCTATTGGATTATCAGCTCACCATATCATTTACACTTGATTGATTATGTGGCATTAAGTTAGTGTCAACTCCTGGTAATCACATAGATGGATTTTTACCACGAGACATTTAAAGTTAGTGTGAAACATATAACATTTTGCTTTGTGAACTTTTGAAATACTACATTAGGCTTATGGATGTACTGTATGAATGTTAATGAAGTGCCTCAGTGCCTCATTGAAAAATGAAAGTTAATTAGACTGTATGTTACTTTTGTCAGGTGGATTCGTTTTTAGTTCTTTTTTCTAAAGAGAATTTCCATGAAAATAAGCCAGCTTTCACAAAATATTTTAAATGTAAAATCCTTTATGGATATACAATTGTTGTGGTGGTTACAATAATGTCACAAGTAGAAGATTGTGACTTACATCCAGTTATCCATTTCCTTCCCTTCTTCTGCTTCTTCTGCTTCTATGCCAAACATAGTCCATGTCCAAAATATGTGCATTTTTGCTTGCCGATCCCTTTAGGGTAACAGTCATTCTTTGTTTCATCTGGAACTAGTTAATTCTCAGTAATTAATTAGAATGTTCCAAAGCATCATTTCAAGTACTGGAAGTAGCTGGCAGTCCATGGTATTCTTAGTAACATCTCAAAATCCATAATTCAAAATATCTTTCTCCTGTGTCTTATATTTTCCAAGTGACTAATTTTCATAGCCGTATATTGCCACTAAGAAAACCAGTTGTTACAAATATTTTTATTCTTTGGGAACTTATCTAAATTTGACATTGCTTTCCTGTATAGAATTAATCATCTCTTTATTTTTCCAGCATACTGCCCCATGTTATCTATACATGAGCCCAAACAAAAATGTCTACCTCTTTTAGTTATTTGCCATTCACTGGTTGATATTGCCTTTTGCTTAACATTTAATATTAACCCATATTTTTCATTTTCAATTTTTATTTTTAAGAGCTCAATTTTGACTGTTCGTTGACTTTTCCCCTCCATGTATGGCTCACCTGCATTTTGTAAGATCTTAAAACTTTTCATGATGCACATTTTCTTACATTTCCCATCTTCATGATAAGCATGGATACCTAACGTTTACACAATCATAATTCAACTTTGGGCTGGACCAATTATGGAAGTCGTGGGGATCAACATTTACTAAATTAGGCTTGCTAGCCACTGCCTCTGAAGACCATCTGCTGAGACACTGGTAGGCTTCCTCGATTGTTGGGATAGATGGGCCGATGTCTCTTTCGGTAGGACACTGTTTATGTTTGAACATAACATAAACTCCTCCAGGTTTCTAGGCCATAAATGCAAACCAGTTCCATGTTGGTTGGATGTACCATTTCTAATACTTTGACTGTTCTTTGTCCTACAACTTTAAACAATCACATTGATATTTCATCTCGCTTGGGGCTTTCCTATTTGACAGCTGCCTGTTGTCTTTTGTAACTCAGCTTCTGGTGGCATTGGTTTATAAATACATTCTCTTTCTACAAGTGTTTCTGTCATAGACATTCCATCTTTTTTTTAAAGCTTATTAGCCTCTAATGTTTGTTCCACTGTCTCCATCAGTTATCTTCAGTGGCTTATTGGTTCAAAGAAATTTCTTTACCTAGTGGGCTTAACCTTTTGCAGTTCAACTTTGACCAGATAAGAGTGCTAGCATTCAAGCTGAAACGTATTGGCATTAATGGACTGCAGATTAATTTCACAGGCCTTTTTTCTTCTGTTCCCTTGTTTCCCAAAGGGTTTTTCTCAAGTCTTTTATTTTCAGTTTCAAGATGAAATGTTGGGTCACCAAATGCTTAAATTACCACTTTGGAGAATGGTCTCAGTCTCTAAAATCATAACATTCAATAAATCAATAAATTAAGAAATATATAGATTTAAGATTGGAACAAGAGGATAAATTCTATATAGTATCAAAATGTACAACCACACACACACATAAACTCATGCGCCTATGTACAACATTTTGTACTTTGTGCTTCTTTATGGTCTTATTTAGTAGGGTAATACTATTTAAAGACTTCTAATTCCCTAAGCACTTATAAGAAATCTTGTTCAGTGTTGTTTCCCCCACCCCCACCCCATCATTTATAGGGTTCGGAAATGTTCCTGCAAATAGCAAGATGTCTAATTAAGAAGCTTTGAAGAAAAGATGACAAAGCACTGGTTGCCATAGAAATGGAACTTGATAGGTGCTTTGCAGCCCCAGCTAGACATACTGAAAGATTCATAGCTGTTCATAGAAGCTAATAAGAGTAAATAAATAGTAACAAGAAACAGTGGGGTGAAGGGGTTGGTGGAGGGAATCTGGAGAATGTTCCACATGTTCTGGGAAGCTATGACAAAGATCTACTCAAAAGAAGATTACTGTCAAGGGTTCTCTAACATTCGAAGCGTGAGTGTTGACACCTCAGATGTCATTGTGATACTTTGTTTATAGATTTATTTATATGGCCCCTTGTCAGTTATTGTGATATTGTGATATTATTTATTGATTTATTTATATGGCCACCTATGTCAAATTCATGACTCTGGAGTGATTATGCAGGTTTACAAGTTTGTACAAATGGCAGTATCATTTATCACGATACTGTCACACAAATTATGCAAAAATGAACATTGTTTTGCATCATGTAACTGGCATCTTTTATGTAATATATATTTTTATATAAAGTTCACTGTGGCAAGTGACACCTATAAAACAAAAACTATTCTAATAATCTGTGACTGTTGTAAAGTGAACGATCTTAGTGATGATTTCAGCACCCAGGAAATGGCCAGTAATTAACTTGTACCCATGAAGTCTTGAGCAGAGCAAAATTTTTTGAAGTCTTGACCTGAGAGCTTTGGCTTCAGCTCAAAGACTGCCTTCAATGACACAGAGGTAACAAAAACAAGAAATAAGGCACTAGCAAGTAAAGAATTCATAGTAGTTTGGTGACCGAACATAAGCTGCTTCTTTCCATTTATAAAGAAAGTTTCTCCTTTGACCTGCTCTACAAAATTCCAATCAGCTGTTTCCAGCACTACAGGAATTAGTTATAATGACCTTTAGTACATTGGTGGCATTCTTGGCAATGCATGCCCCATATTTTTGTTGAAATAGGGCACTTGAGCCAGGTAATTAAATGGGTCAGCTCTTTATCCAGGAGAGTATGATACATTAAATTATGTACAGTAAATATTTTTGGAAGGTAAAACTCCTAAAGAGAACATTGATTTATGGCAAAGTACCAGGTTGTTATTTGAGATCGGGATTCGGAATTTGGAATAAACTTGAATAAAATATATTTATTCAAGGCAGCAGACAGGCTATTAAGGAAAGGTCTTATGGAGTGCTCATAATTCTGCAGTCACCATACTCATTTGCAATTGTGCACAGCATAGAAAAAAAAAATGATCACATACCACTAAGCACACACACTAGTTTCTCATGCAGCTGTCAGACTGATACTGTGCATTGTAGAAAAGATTACTTAGCAATTCATTTTTGGAAGGCTTTGCCATTGGCAGTAACAGTAAGGCTGTTGAGTCATAGCTGGTAAAACTGATGGTGAAGTCAAGATGGACAAATGGATCACTAATATAAATAGCCAGCAGTGCTGCCAAAACCTTGAAATCATTAGTGGAAAATTACAAGCCTCGCTCCAATTTTGCAAGGAGAAAGGCACTATGAAGTTTGACCCTGCTCTTAATTTGAGAGGAAAGGAATGCTTAGGAGATGAAAGAGATCGCCAGATGTTAATTTCTACTTAACAAATATGGCATTTGATTGAATGTCACAGTCCTTGATTTTCAAAAATAAAAGCAGGAAACCATATGGTGAGCAAAGGCAGCTTAAGTCAGAGGCTTTCTTAGGCAGCAGAGAAACTCAGATTCAGATCATCGAGGATCTGAAAACCAAATTTTGAGACTTTGTTTGAGCAGGAATGTATCCATTGTTTGTAATTTGTTTTGTGGCTTTAAAGTTGATGCTTCTTTCTTTTCTTTTCCTATTGAGGAAAGAGGAATTTACATGTATCAGCTTAGGTCTCCTGAAAATGGGTACAGTATAAATGTGATTGGCAAATTATCTCCACAACAAGGGTGCTTTCCTTGGTCATCCACTACCTAAAATCAGCGATACTAAGAGTGATGATGGCCATTATCAACTGAAGAAATAGGTTCGGGCAAGCCAGTCTTAAATAATGAAGATTAGAAGAAAGAAATAGATACTTTCAGAGAGAGGGAGATGGAGATGGAGATGGAGGTAGATTTTGGGACCTAGAAAATGCCAGCATAAACACTGTGTTAACCTTGAAGCTGACTTGACCAAAGCCATGTTTGACCACTTCAGTGTTGCCACACTGGAGCTGAGGGATAGGGAGGGGGATTTGAGATAGGGGGGATTCTATAGCCAAAACAAAATATTTTCTCTTGGGAACCAAGGACTTTCTCACACCTGGTCAGAGGAAGGCGAAGTGATGCTACCCAGTTGCCAGATCGCACCGTGCTTGGGCCATGTGACTGTTTTGAGAAAGTAGAAATAATTAGGTGAAAACCGTGGGAGTCTTCAGAGTCGGTTTTCATCAGATCTGGGCCAATATGATATTTCCAATAAAGCTATTCTTTGACGAATCTGCTGGTCTTAGAGTTTTGTTTGTTATGGATTTATTACTTGGAACCCAGACACACTGATGTCCTTATGAAAAGACTCAATTAAACATGACAATAATCATGTAGCTGACAATTTTCATGCATGGTTTGTTTGTGTAGTGAATGGCAGTCATTGGAAAGTGGAGGTTTAATCCTTTGTTAAAACATGATCCAAATCCAAATATGGGAATAAAATATCTTTAGTCATTTAGTTATGCAAAATAAAGAAGTAAATGTTAGCTTCTTGCTTAATGGCCATAAAGTACATTTCTAGGAAATAGTGCATTATGGTACAGATATGCTACCTCTATGTATACAAACGCCATATTCCTTTGGGAATATGGTCCTTATGGGGAAGGGCTGTAATCTATTATTCTTATTGTTCATCACACGGTCAGACTGCACTTGGAAGTTTTGTCCATCTATTGAGTCTTTCCCAAGGACCTGGGATAGGCAGATACAGATATTTGATGGTCTTAAAGGTATCATAGGATGTAAGCTGTTCCGAGCAAAGCTGCCTTTTGCAATTGACTGGTGGTGATTTTGTCAGTGCCAATGGTGTTCAGAGGGTGCTCCAATTATTTTGTGAGTGAACCCAAAATGCCTGCTATTATTGGTATTACCTTTGCTTTCTTTTGCCACTGTCATTCTATTTCTACTTGCAGTCCTTTATTTTGTAATCTTCTCCAGTTCTTTCTCTTTTATTCCGCTATCTCCAGGTACTGCCACATCTATTGTCCAAATTCTTTGCCTTTCTTGTTGACAGTTGTTAAGTCTATGTGATAGATGCATATCTGTTTGAATTCTACAGTCTCAGAGTACTTTAGCTTCAGTTTCTGTTACTTTCTCTATTGTATAGTCCCACCAGTTCTTGCTTGCAGGCAATGGTATTTCTTGCAGATCTTCCAATGTATCATAGATGCTACTTTGTCATGCTGTTGTTTGTAATCAGTGTGTGCAATCTTCTTGCAGCAGCTAACCAGGTGATCCATTGTTTCTTCAACTTCATTGAAGAGATGGTATTTGCTATCTGTTGCTATCTTCTCAATTTTGGCTTTGTATGCATTTGTTCTTAAAAAGTATGATCTCGTGCAGCCAGAATTAGCCCCTCGATCTCTTTCTTCAGTTTTCCTGCTCTTAGCCATTGCCAAGTCTTGTTATATCTGTTTTCTATGCTATTTTTTCATACACTGGCCATGTAATGTTTTATCTTTTCTATTCTTCATTTGGTTATTCTTGTAGGCCAGTTTGATCTGGCCAGTACTCAGTAGGCCTTCCTTTTATACTAGCTTCAGGTCATCTTCTTTCACTATCCTTCAATGCCCTTTTTTCTTCTTCAACCATCTGATATGCTTGCAACATTCCATACCCACCTATTTTCCTTGGTAAGTAAAACCTATCAACATTGCTGCATGAATGAAGAGCATGATTCAGTGTCCTTATTTTTCTGGTTTTCCTATCCAGGGCCTTCAGTTCTGCTTGACTCAAGTCCACTATTCCAGCTGTGTATCTAATGACTGGAAGTGCTCAGGTATTAATTGCCTTGATGGTATTTCCTCCACTGTGTTTGGACTTTAAGATCTTCTTCACTCTTTTGATATATTCATTTCTAATCTTTGTCAGTCTGCTTGTGGTTGTCAGCTTGAAATCCCCAGGTATTTGTAATTATCATCTTCTTCCAGGCTCTTGGTGTTATTTCCATAGGAAATCTTGATTCCTTCAGTTTTCACCATTTTCCACATTTGATGGTGAGCGTGGTACATTTGTCCAGTTCAAACTCCATGGCAATATCTTGCCTATACATATGGTCAATATTGAGAGCAGCAATTCTATTTCAGACAATGCTTTTCCATATAACTTCCAATCATCCATCTAAAGGAGGTGGGATAGCTGGCAGATATTTTTGATGTTTGCTAGCAATAGCCTAAGTTATTTGTTATTGTTGTAAGACAAATCAGTGTAATGACAAACAGTAGTGGCAAAGTGAGTCTCCTTGGAAGATTCCTCTCTTGATATTAACCTCTCCCATTCTATCACCATCGATCAGCAACTCTGTCTTCCATTGTGCCATCGATCTTTTCACAAAGCTTCTGATATTTCTACTGACTCCTGTTATTTCTAGGCACTTATTTATTCAGTCATGTGGCAAGGAATTGAATGCCTTCTTATAACCAATCCATGTTATATTCAAGTTGATCTTCCTTCTCTTGCAGTTTTCCAGAATCATCTTGTCAGTTAGGAGTTGATCTTTTGATCCTCTGCTATTTGGGCAATTTCCTTTCTGCCCGGGTAGAAAGAGTTTGTCTTCAACTAAATGCTCTTGGATTGCATCAGCTGCCACACCAGTTAGTAATTTGGAAGTTGTTGGTAAGCAGATATTGGCCTGTAGTTATCTGGTGCTACTCCTTTTGCTGGATCTTTCATTATTAGTAGGTTTTGCCAGATATTAGCCACTCTTCAATTTCACCACCTTGCAGTATGTTGCTAAACTACTTGGCAACGAATGGGTGTGGACCAGTCAGATGTTTCAATTGAAAGTCAAACTGTTCATCTTCACCTAGTGTTGACCAATTATTGATCTTCCTTGGCCCTTTTTGCCTCTATTTCTGCTCTTTCATTTGTTCTGCAGCTTCTTCTTCATTTTTGTCCACTTCCTTTAACCCAGCTGCATTCTTGTATTTCTTTGGGTTATCTCATATCTGTACCCAGAACTGCACTGTTTCTTCCTTGTCAGGTGTTGACTGATTCACTGTACTCTGTCCATTGGTGTATTGATAGAAATGTTTCTGATTGGATCAAAATTGGATATTCTGCATATAATTTGCAACTCAAGCTTTGTATTTGCTGATCTTCTTAGTTATAGATGTTAATTGCTGTTTTGTTATTTCCAGTGCTTCCTTGATCTTCCTTGTTTCTTCTAAGTGGTATTTCTTGATTAGGTATTCTTTGGTCTTGTTCCTCAGCTTCTTTTCTTTCAATTCTATAACTGTGCTGCCTTCCTCTATTGCCAACACTCCCTGGTTTGCCTTTATAGTCTGAGTTACTTCTGGCAAAGCTTTGATTTGTTTGCCCTGCTAGACCTTTGCATTTCTTACAGTTCTGCTTCTGTTGAATACTTTATTTCATATTATAAATTGATGTTGATCTGCTAGCCTCTGTTCCATTATATTTGATTCTGGATGTTGTTCTTTCTATTATGCATTCATTTCAAATATCATCTTCTTGTTGGACGTGATCTGTAATAACAGTTAATTATTTCTTTGTTTCCAGACTCTGTATGTTGGTGACAAGTAAACATCTTTCCTTCTAGTAGTTCTGCAGCTGCTGTCCCCAGGTGTTCAGTCAACAGTCCTGAGTTATGTAGCTCATTTTTCACCAGATGTCCAGGAACTCCAACACCTAGCACGAGCTGTAATTTACATCTCAACATGTTTTTAATGGAAGAGATACTCTTTGTCTGACTCTTCTGATGAGGCTTGTCCAGAATGCTTGAACCTCTGGCATAGCCTGTCAGCTTCCTCAGAGCACACAAGCCCCTCAAGCACATCAAGGTTAATCTCTGACAGGTAGGCCTGCAATGAGATAGCTCCTAAGATAGTTTCAATTGATTGGTTCTATTCAATAATTTAAGGCAATATTCTTTTTCCTTCTTTTCTTTACTCTTGTACAGAATATTCTTTGTTGTCTATTGTTATTGAGTCAATCATTCCACTGAGGCCTTCTCAATAGAAAAGTCAAAACCTCACCTGGTGTTATATACTCACCACTTTTTTATTTGGAGACAAGCTCTTAATTTTGCAGTGTAAGGTTATTTCTTGTCTGAATCATGAAATACTATCTGCTATGAACAAAGACTTAATTTTAAAGTGCCCATCACATCTCTTTAACTGGAAAAGATTCTTCTTATCTCAGCTAACAATTACTGTGGCCAAAAAAGGAACAAAATAATATATACTGTGTACAGATTATAGTTTTTCACATATACAAAAGAAATATAAACAAATTTTCACTGTCAATAATATCAATTTCTGTTTCTCGTCTGTCCCATTCTATTCTCTGGTCACTTCCAAAGTCTTCATTTTCAGCAATTTGGATGAAACATCAAACATCCAAGTAAAGAATTAAATTGATATCAGATTGTTGTCAATTTAGAGCAGGTATGCACAATGTCTGTCAGCTTAAGTGCTATTTCAGGTTATGTGGGATATGTTGAGGACTCTCCTCAAGTGGGACAGGACTAGGATTAATTTTAAGTGGGGTTACTTTTAAGAGGTAGAATGTATACTTTATCTGAAAAATCTATTCTTTAACTTATCCCATCTTTCGTAACGAAAATCTACTTAGTGGGAATGGAATAGAACAGATTGTGGAATTATTTTTCTGTTGGGTAGCACTTGCTTAAAAATTAAATACTCCTGTATTGTATAAATCAAGCTTTATCCTAATAATAGTCCTGTAGCATAGATAGTTGATTCACAGTCACTCAGTGCTCGTACAGCTAGCTGAGTGAACATTAGAACTTCTCCACGTTTACACTAGTTATATGATAACTACAATATTTTGAATTTCAGCTCCCAATGTGCCTCAGCCAACATAGTATGGTGAGGGATTTTGGGAATTTCAGTGTAAACAACGGGAGGGGTCCAATTTCTGATTACTATTGTTATTACATCATACAGGTCTCTGGGTACTTATTTAATCCTTCCTTTCCAGATATAGCCCAACTAGAAGGATATTTTATCAATCCTCAGAAAGCGCTCAAGGACATTGGAGATTTGCCCAGTAGAAAAATATTATAAAGTTTGGAAAAATAACTTGAAATGCATCATGTTGTAATTCTGTGGTTTGCTTATATTGTTCAAGAAATTGCCGTGGGCCAATCTAAGAGATAATCTGTTGTCTCTCAAGGACTCAAAGAAGGTTATTATTCTTCCAGTTGATTATCAACCCCAGTTGAGCCGGCATCTTTATAGCTATTATGATATGTAAGCAGTGAGAGAGTCTGCACAGCCATAACACATATATCATTGCTATGTCCTTATTCTAGCCCTTGAGATACTCACAGCAGTGGTTATAAATCATTCACTTGTACATTTCTCCTGTCCTGCTATGAAGAAGCATGGCTAAATGGTCATGGTTCTGCCACTTGTAGCACAGTAGATATGGACTCTAACAAGAATCTGTGCTTTTAATCTGTCTCCCACCCCCCACCCCCAAAAAAGAGTTGGATAATCGGTTCTTGATATAATATTTCCATTTGTATGTGCTTACATTATTAACTCAAAAAGTGAACCCATTAATATTTCTCCCCTTGGTTGTGGTTAAAGAGAGAACAAAAAGGCAATAATCAACCACATGCAGCAAACAAGAATTTAAATAGAACAATTATAAGATCACTTAGGATTTTCACAGTAGGGAATGAAAATATCGTCAAACTGCTTGGCAACAATATTAGAGGACCTTGCACGGGGAAAATATATACTAAAATTGGTGTAGCATTTAATAAGATTGAAGATACAAGAGCTTTGTTTCAATCCAGCTTCTGTTGATGGTGTGTTGTTTTATGTCATGCTGGTCTAAAAACTGATAAAGCTGTAATATTGGATTAGGAGCAATATCTTCTTCTTTACACCTTTGATGAATGTCTTCATGCAGAGATTCAACAAACATTTGTCAGCTATGTTGTAATTTGGATTCCTGAACTGACCGTGGAATTGAATTTGGTGGCCTAAATGAGTCTTCCACTGAAATGATTCTAGGGGGAGTGCGCCTTGTATCTTAGCTATATGAAGAGGAAAAAAAGGAAGGAAAGGAAGGAAAGAAACAAGCATCAGATACATGCAAAGAGGCATCTTTAGCCCAATTTGCTTCCAGACTTCAACATTGCCTCTCTGTATAACGCAGGGCATTTAGTGCCCTACAAAAATTATTCATTTTGTAAAACTATTTAAATTACTTATTTCTCTAAGTATAGAGGTTGGTACGATTAGGAGGAGAGAGATAGAAGGCAGGAAAAAGAGTGATTTATCCTTTCCTTCCCACCACACCTTCATGAAGAAATGAAGTACACATGTAGCCAGGATTTTTGTTCTGTTAGAAACACTAATAGAATATCTGTACAACTGGGACTTCGCTTTAATAGCTGCCCTAGTGTGTAGAAATGTTTGGCGAAGCATGGCTGGGGAAGGAGGATTAAGTCCTTAAATGCTGTGCGTGCTCCCTTTCCAAACATCGCCTGATGCTGATGAAACCAAATTGGAAGACAAAACTTCCTTTTAACATTATTACACATAATGTGAGCAAAGTTCCTGTTCTCAATCCTTCTAGATAGAAAGACTGCAAAAGGCACTATGCAGGCTTTCTGAATTCTTACCTTCTTCACATTTTTTATTTTTCTCTGAGAAGAACAGTAATGGAAGAAATATTGGGAGAAGATGGAAGGACTACAGGTTGTCAAATCTATCATCTCCATCCATCAAATTATTTCCTTTATGGTGCACAGTAGACGTGGGATCACCTGGTGTCCCATTCTCCATCTCTATTCTGGTAGTTATATACACTGAAACGTTAAGTCTAGAATAAACAAAGGCTGTTTCCTTTGGAACTCTGTGCTAATTACAGTATTGTTTTCAATGCTTCTAGACAATTCTGGCCTTTTTCAATGCATAGATAATGATGATATAGATTTTGGTTATTAAATCTCTTTTTTTTCTCCTGCCTGGTGTTCATATCTTCCTCTGCCTGCTTTGGACTATTTTTGTTCTATTTTGCCAGTTAATTGATTTTGAAGTTTGGTGATGTTTAATAAATAATTATCAGTTGGGTTTTTTTGGGCTGAACTAAGCATTGAGTTTGCTTGCCCTAATCTGGATATCAGGATTGACTGGAAAAAGCTGGACACCAATGAAATGGGAAGATGTTATCATCTGAGTCCCTTGCAAACATTGCAAGACAATTGCAATAGAATTCTTTGTCTTGGAATCTAGCCTGTCTCTCTTTATCTTTAATATTAAAACTGAACATTTTTCATAGAAACTGCATTTAGCTCTTTAGTTTCAAATGTGGAAAAAAGTAACTGCTCTATTGAAATCTCTGCCAAGCATTAATCTCCATGAAAAAAGAATCAGTTTCCATGCCTTGAATGCACGTCTCATTATTTGCTTAAATTTCAGAGAGTTCATCATTTGTTGATATTTTTTCAAAGAAAGAGAGAAAGAGAGGGAGGGAGGGAGAGAGGAAGGAAGGAAGGAAGGAAGGAAGGAAGGAAGGAAGGAAGGAAGGAAGGAAGGAAGGA
>JANHFL010001645.1:75680-86914 GCA_032468155.1 Oxyrhabdium leporinum | reverse complement strand
TTATTATTTTTATTATTATTTTTATTATTATTATTTTTATCATCCTCATCATCATCCTCATCATCCTCATCATCATCATCATCATCATCATCATGAAAATTGGAATATTTCAGTTGCTGTTTAAATCCCTATCTGTGGAGACCATGGTTGGTTGGAGATTAGCTGTTTTTGTCTTGCAAACCTTTTTTTAACCCAACCAGGTAACATTTTCAGTGCTAGAAGGCAGTGGGAATTGCTCTGTGTTTATACATGTAGTAGCTTGCCCTATGCAGTTGGTGGACGTATTATATTCTTCTTGGTACTTTCTTGATTAGGCTATCATTTACTGCTTCATTGTTTGGCTGAATTAGTTCCTTGATTAGATATTGTTTACTGCTTGATTGTTTGGCTATGTTAATCCTGGTATTAATTCATGTTTATCTGGATGTTGATTGCTAGCTTTTAGTCTTTTTGTTTCTTTTTTTTAGCTTTTTTTCTATTGTCTCCCTTGAATGGTATGTATATGTTATGTATCTCTATGGGTCTGTTGATTGCTGATTTGTCTGAGTGCCAAGCTTCCAGGAATTCCTAGCATTTTGGGACTTTGCTGATCTAGGGACAATGCAGGCAACACTTTCTCCAGTTAAACTATTAATATGAGATAGAGAATTAGTAAGATTAGATCCATTGATAGTAGCTGCTTTCCCCCAAACCTTGTGTCTATCTGTCTCAGTAGATCTGTTCAGAGAGTAATGTTTCTGAAATTGGGGATAATCCGTGGGACTCAAGAAACATGTCTTTTCAGTAGCTATGCTTGCCTTCTGGAATACCATCCTGTCTGAGGTTCAGCTGTCCCCACTGTCCTCATTTTTTGGAAAACCTTGAAGATTTGGTTATTTTTCCCAGGAATGGGGGCCAAGAAAGGAATTAAGGCCATAAATGATACATTGTGTTTCCAGGAGCCTTTTTGGTTGGGTAATGTATTTCTAATAGCTTGTCTTCATATTGTATTTTTTGATCCTGACAGCTGCCCAGAGTTGCATTGTGGGCAGCCATAAAAATTGATTTTAATAAATTAATAAACTTATAATTAAAGTATGACCTAATAGGTGAAATAATTTGGTAAATTTCATGCCTGTTTTAAAACTTCATGTTAGCTATTGCAAATAAAACTCTCTAATATACAGATACCCAGATTGTTGTGGGCAATATGCTGACTCTGTAAACTGCTTAGAGAAGGCTGTAAAGCACTGTGAAGCAGTATATAAGTCTAAGTGCTATTGCTATTGTATTTTAGTGAGGTCAAAATATTTATTATTTAGCCACAATGAATAGGATAATTTTTCCTAGCCTCATACTGTTTGGTTACAGGTTTACTACATTCATAAGTCCCATAGGAACAAATCCATTGTGCAATAACAAATGTGCCTTTCTCAAAAGTTAGGGCATATGTGGAAAGGCTGGCATGTCATGGTTTGGATTTGGGAAGTTTTTTGTGTGATCCAGTTATGTGAAATGCTGAAATTCGGCAGGAGAGAATATCAGCTAAGTACCGTGACAGAGAGAATGAGAGAATGGCTATTGCAACCATTGTTGTTCCTGTGAAGGTGTGGTTTCCTTCCGTTTCACATATATGCATCAAAACCAATAGAATACGGAGTCAAAAATAGATCTCTGATAATAAATTTGAGATAAACAATCTGCTTGGTACTCAGATACTTAGATGACTGCAAACAATAGAATGACTAGGCTTTAAAAATGTCCCTTAACGGGAACTTTCCAACATTATTGCTTTGGGAAATATAATCAAAGTGACTGTGTAGATGTATATATTTTATCTGAACAGAGCACAGCAGGATAATATCAACAACTCTTTAAAGAAAGCATTTACAAGCATATAGCCATGTCCCTTAAGACTTTTTTGGATGCAGTTAAAAGCATTGGTTTTAATGTACAGCACTCAGTCTGAGTTATATCAGCATGCTGATTTGTGTCAGTTTGTTAAAGCAGGGTCTCTGTAATAATGATTATGTTACAAGAGGCCAAGCTACAATTTACAACAACTCATTTAGAGGATCTCCAAGCAGAAGATCAATAAAAAATACATTGGATTTGCAGAATGATCATTGAATTCTAGAACTCCAACAAAGTAGCTTAATATTTCTTCTTGCAAAATATTCACTACTATATCATCATTCTTAGGGATAGTTAGAATTTGATATTCAGCATTAGTGTTTGACAGCCAACCATTTTTAATTTCAGTCAACATCTAATGATGTCTGACAGCTGGTGAACATTAGCAATCAGTATTTGACAGTATCTGATTACTGACTTGCAATTATTTTCATAATTTTTGTGCTCAATTCATTCATTGAACCAATCAGGAATTCACATCTTTGTATAACATTGAAAACAGCAACAAGCTAGCTGAACTACATCATCATAAACAAATCCTGGGCTTCTGGGGCTGCCAAACACATGTTTCAAATTTCATTGGGGTATAAGAAATCTCACTCAAAATCTCACTCAAAAAACTGAATTTTTTTGTTAATACCTGATGTAGATTACAATTATCTAGGTATTCACTAAGAAGCAAGAATTTTCTGTATCTCTTTGATTCCATCTAAGACTTGTGCAATACAGGCTTCATAGCATTTTTAACTATTCTTCCTAAATGTGGATCCTACTCCCATTTCCCTATCTCCCTAATATAGAGCAATTTGTCTTAGCATTATGCATGCCTATTATTAAGTGTATTCATCAGTAATCATATTGTCTTTAATTCTACTCTTAGAAACCATGAGGAATGCATTAGAAGTAAGGCTGAATCCTTGCTAACTTAAAAGAATGCCTGCTAGTTGATAACAGTTATCCTCCTGAAGAAGGTCCGGAAGAATTAAGCAAAGCTCCAATAATTACAAGCAGTTGGCAGCTGTTTGACTGTTAAGGTTAAGTGAGGTGAAATGTTCCATTGCCAAATTTGAGGCAATTTCAGCATTTGAATATGAATGTTAACTTTTGCTGGCTGGTTGAAAGCTGCTTCCAATTCTAAAGAGCTTCTTCAAATTGAGCTTGACTGGTGACTTCATAGACACTTTTGTATAGGTTTCTTGGTAATGGTAGAAAATTGGTTTGCCATTCTCTTATGCTGAGATTCCTGTTCTAAACCTTAGTTTTTCAAGATCAGTCAAGGTCAGCCAGAAGGAGTGGTGCAGTGGCCTAGAAGTGGAGTTCTTGCCTCACAATCAGGAGGCTGTGAGTTCGATCCTAGGTAGAGGCAGGTATTTCTCTCTCTGGGCACAATGAGAATTTATCTGCTGAACAAAACTCTGTGTTGGTGACAGGAAGGGCATCTAGCCATTAAACACTCTGCTACCTTCATTCAGTTGCCCAGACTCCACCCTGCAAGGGATTAAGGGGTCGTTAAAAGATGAGGAGGAGGAGGAGGAGGAGGAGGAGGAGGAGGAGGAGGAGTCAAGGTCAGATAGAGAGCGGCATAACATTGGGCATTTCTGGTGTTGCTTTTATCAAAACAAATTAAACACATGACTTAGAATGCCTATAGGTATGCAGGATAATGCTGTGTACTTAATATTTTGCAGCCAGGGCTTAAATCTGCTTAGTCTAAGAGTGGCTTGTTTATTTCATATATTCATCACATTTCTGTATCATCCATCTCACTTAAGGGACTCTGGCTTGCTTACAATAAAAACATGTCACAAAATAGAAACACATAATAAGAAAAAACAAAGATTAAAAACCAAATTAAAAGATAGGGTTATAGTTAAAAATGAAAAAAAAAGGTGAAGAAAACACCCTGATGACATCAACCATCTCCAGAGTTGCCTGGTACTCTTCAACCCTCATGCAATTGGCAGAGACAGGTCTTAACATTCTTTCTGAAAGTATGGGGAGCAGCAGTGGCTCTTCTGTCCCAAGGATTGGCCCATAGTTTTCCACTGCTCTCCTTTCCTCTGCCTCCTGCACATCTGTGCGTCAGGCACTGGACCCAGCTCTTTTTCCTCTTCCTCATCAGCCACCTCCACACCTGGAGGCTTGATTCTCCATCTGAGGGCTGATGGACAGCCCAGACTTCGCCTCTGTCTCTATCTCTGACAGCTCCATTCCCTCTTCCTTCTTGGAGCTCTCAGGTTGCCTTGATGCTGGCCCTGATTTCCACGCCACCTCCTCATCTGATTTGGTTGCTGGAGGGGCTGGTGGCCGATAGGCCACAACAGTGTGGTTTTTATGTTCTTATTGTTGTTTGATGAATTGCCAAGGGTTCTGTACATAAGATGGGTGGCTATATAAATTTTTTAAACAAACATGTGGCCTGCATGCTAATTTGAAAAAAAAAGTCATTGAATCAATACAGGGTTCATGTAAACCTTCAAAATGTTAGTTCTTGGGCGTGTCTACAAATTAATTTAGCTTTTCTTGATGGATGATATATTCAGGACACTGGAAGGTCATCTCATACTTTTCTATGGTCCACCCTTCTTGAACCTGCTAATGATACAGCGACCAGATTAATCAGCTGAAATATTTTTGTAGTTACTAATGTAGTAGTGACAGCCGTTTAAAATGAACTTTTATTTATTTAAAAATTTGTGCAATGGGACTTTGGGTCGGATCCGTTCTTGTTTTCTTTACATTATTGGCCTCTATTTTTCTGCTAAAAACTTACAAAATGCTTCATCCCTAACAATTAATCCAGCCCCCACCTTTTTTGGTGAAGTATCACAAATCCCATTTTGCTTGGAATTTGCCAACAAAATTTAGTGACAAATAACTTAAAAAGAAGCTAACAAGTGAAAAAATATCCAGGACACGATGTATTTAAGATGTAGGGATGAACATTGTATAAAATAGAACTTCAGAAATGTGAATTAATCTGTTATTTAAATTGCATATATTTTTCCTGATGACAAAAATGGGACTTGTATGCTTCTTTAAATATATGTAATTGGTTCAAAGCTTTTTGTCTTCAGATTTAAGAGAGAAAAGATTCAACAATGGTAGGGAAAACATGATGACAGCGTGATAGCATGTTAGCTAAAATTTTCATGCCTTTTCTTTCAAAACTCTTGAATGCATTTTAGTGGCCTCAACAAGAGGCAAAATATTTATTTGTTTATCCCAGAATACATTAAATATTTATTTTGAGAGGTTTATTTATTGATGCTTGTTTCCTTCCCACTCGACTCCTTTCTTTTTTCATATTTTTAAAAACTGTTTAATTACAAGTTTGAGAAAAAAGTACAGAAAAGTACAAAAAAAATCTTGAACTGACTGTAAAAAAAGTACAAAAACAGACTGGAAGAAAAATGGAAAAGAAAAGAGCACAACTCCTGGGAAAAAATAAAATAAAAATATAAACAAAAAGGGTGTAATCTAGGAATGTCCAGAGTACAAGTATGTATGTTCTTTGAAGGACATTTGTCAGTAAATATACTATCTTTGCACTTTGACAATAACAGCACAGGTATAATTGGCTAAAGAATTCCGGATCTTTGGCTGCTTGGATTTTTTTAAAAGTAGCAAAAGAATCTGGTTGCCAGAAATGGTTTGAGATGTTAGCATAAACCTTAAAAGGTTTAAATTTACAAAGTACAGCATGTTTGTTGTAAGCCTTCCATTTTGTGATCCCCACTTCACTTAAGGCATTGTTATTCCTGCGATTTTTGGAGCACAGAAATTAGTTTCTAACTCCACTGAATTCATGTTATTTTGATGTGCAGTAAGAGACCAGTTACTAGAGTGCAGTTCTAAAGCTAAATGCCACAAAAACAGTCAAATGTTTGTATTCCCAGTTCCTGCATTCAGTTTTAAAATCTACATTGGATAGATTATTTATTTAAAATAACACTCTTCTGTTTTCTATCCCACAGTAAGTATGTACAGAAATACATACTCTAAAACAGTGGTAGTGAACCTATGGCACGCATGCCACAGGTGCGTGCACCTCCCGCCGGCCAGTTGGTCTTCGGGTCACTGCCACACATGCTTGAGGGCAGGATGCATGCATGGGGGATGGGGCATATGCACGGGGTGGGGTGCATGCATGGGTTGCATGCACGCATGCATTGCATTTTGGGTATTTGCATGCATGCGCACTTTGGGCACTTGGTGCCAAAAAGGTTTGCCATCACTGCTCTAAAATGAAGACGGTACCATTTGGGACTCCGACTTCCCATACATCCTTCCCCTCCTCCCCCTTCCCAGAAATGACTATTCTTATGCAGCCATGTAAGATTTTCCTTTACTGAGGAAAGTTTATTCCTTTGGCTCATTCAATAAAAGGTTTGAAGTAGTATTCTTAATTCCAAAATAATAATGTAAGGCTACAAGTTACTTACAAATCTCCTTTTCAGAGTCTTTGGAAGATGTTTTCACTAGGCTTTCTAAAAGTAAGGATACAATTTCCTATCTTTTTAAGGTGAGAAAGACATTTAAAAAGATTAGATGTATTTTATATGAACAAAGAGTTGTTTTGCTGAGGTAGACAGCTATATTAAATGCATGTATACATGCTTGCTTGCATACATACATACATACATTACATAGTTCCCCTCCAACTCTATCTCCAAAAAGTCATATTCCCACAGAAAAAGAATATTTCTAACATATTTCCCACTTTCACCCTTAATTTTCTAAACTATGTTAAACTGGCTAATCCTACCAAGAATATGTAGTGCCTACTCCTAACAAGGAGATATCCTCCAAGGTCATAGTAGTTGGGCAAAATAGACATTGCATTCCAACATATTTTGGAAAACATCAAGTCAGCAAATGTGTTTCTAGATTATCAACCCTGAGAGCAAGGTGTGTTTCTCAATTTACAAGAAGGCAAACTGATGAGGTTGTCCTCTCATCTTCTCTAGTCCCTCACTTCAGAAAGCTTTGAAATGTGCTTCAGATTATCCATATCCCTTCTGGAGAGGTGGAGAGTTTCAAACAGAAATCTGAACTGGGCATCTACAATTTTTGTCTTCTAAAAATGCCATATGGGATCTAGTCATTTTGGAAAGAAAGATTCTGCTAAAAGCTCATGTGTTTTTCCTCACAATGCCATTTCCCAATTTTTGGTTTTTTTTAAAAATTCCCTAATAAAGGGAGGTGAGGCAGGCCACTAAGGAAGGTCTCCACAGGCACAGTGGTGCTCAATGTACCATGTTGCCTGCCTCCCATATGTTGCCATGACTCACATGTTTTCGTTTGCTGCTGCATATGAGGAGAACTCATATCTTATTTAACAAAGATTTTTGGCTGATGTGTTGTGGCTAAGCTGGTAGATGAAAATAGCTTTGTATAAAGTAGAACAACTTTACAAGATGGAACAGAATTATAATTAATTATAATTATATCATTATAAGAACTTATAATGGTGGTTTGAACAGCCTCTTTTTTTGGCTTGGCTCTCCTCCTCCTCCCCCCCCCAGCTGCCTCCTGCTTTACCAAAATAACACCTAAGTAATTTCCTCTTGTCTAATTTAAGTGAAGGAAATTTGCATTTCAGATTTATGTTTATTCTTTGCCTTGATTACCTTTTGCCCCAAAGTTAGATGCAGGAGTGTTTTTTATGTGTGTATTTGTGACGAGGGTGGATGGGTGGGTTTGGTTAACTCTTACAGTTAACAATATCACAACTGATTTTCTCAAGTTCTATTTCCGTTAATTTGTAATCTTGTATTCTCTGTACACTTGACATTTCATATTGCCTTATTTTTCAGTGATATTCAGGGGACACTCTCTGGGTTTTATTTTCATTTTGAATCCTGTTTTAAAAACTGTATCTCACTATATAGTGCTTTACCCTTTAGTGATTGTTTATAGTCTGCTTTATTGTTTTTAATGCCATTATCTTCCCCTTTGTCTTCCCCAATGACATATATTGAAGTAAGTTATACACAGAGTTATAATTGGGGTTTACTGTATCCTGTTTTTAATGGGAAAGGTATTATATTTAGGTGTGTTCCAATTGTATGAACACAGGAGCTGCCTTATGGCCATTCATTAATCTAGTATGGTCATTATTTATTAAAATATAGAGAAATATGGAAAGCAACATTATAAAGTACACATTTTATTTTTATATCTTATATGCATACAAAGATAAACACTGCACACACATACAAACTATTAAATCCATTTTATGTCATACAGAATCTTTTATATCCATCATTATAGAATTTATGTTTCCTTTTAGCATATTACAAATGGGATAGCTACTGGTTAATTTTTACTTGACTACAGATTTTCATTCATAATTCTTTTAGCACTAAGGGTCCTTATCACTTCAAGGTGATCATTTGAAGGGTGTATATATATATATATTACCCCTAGTCTGAAAATAAGCCCGGGGGGCATGGGCATGGCCAACACGAGTGGTGGCACAGGCAGGGGGGGGGACTTGCAGGATCCGGGGATATCCTGAAGGTTCAGAGTGGAGCTGTTTTTGCGAATGGCAGGAAAATGGGGAGGGAGAGGGAGCTTGAGGAATGGATGACAGGCAGGAAAATTCCCCTCCCCATTTTCCTTCCATTTGTGAAAAAGTCTCAAGTTTGGACACTGGCGCAGCTGCTCACGGCAGGATGCCAGCTGCACCGGTATGATGAAGCTCACGGAGGTGCTGCCATTCATGAGTGCAACGCCACAACCAGCCTTGCAGGTTCCTGCTCTAAAAGGCTGTGCTGGTATGACAAACCTCAAGGCAATGCCGCTGCTCCTGCTCACAATTCGCTTGAGTTGCAAATAGCCCAGGGATTTTTGCGACCTTTATGTGCCCGGGATGCCTGCAGGATCCCTGGCTTCTGAGTCCGGCAAGGCCCAGCATTTGGGCTCTGGTGCATTTTTCTCCTTCCGGGTGGTGATGGTGCGTCCACAGCATGTCCAGCTCATCGAGTCTGGCCTGCTGCACCTCAAAAAAATATGACCCTCCTCAAAAATAAGCCCAAGTACTTATTTTCAGGTCTAAAAGAAAATAAGACTCAGTCTTATTTTCTGAGAAACACGGGTATTTTACAAGGAATACATGTCCAGATTCAAACATTAGATAGTGAACACTTATTGTTGTTTACTGGAAACTGTTTGACTAGTGATTCAGCATATCACCTAAAAATAAATCCTCATTGTGCATAATTTTGTAGACCTTCATCATGTCCTTTCGTATTTATCTTTTTACTCAGCTAGCAAACCCCTACTTTTGCTTTTTTGTATAAACTGGAATTTTTTCCGCAGTCCCTGAGAATTCTGCTTGCCCTTTATTGCACTTTTCCTAAGTTTTTTTTTAAACAGCAATTAGAATTTTAGGTGCTGCAAACCTATATTTATTTCACGTTCTATTGCTTTATAGATTTGTACAAAGGCATTGTTCTATTACTTTGTCCATCTCTTTTCTAATGGTCTTTAATGCTGAATTTGTCTTTTTTTTAACAGTTTTTGCATTCTGAATCAATATTTTTATTGTTCCATATGCCATGACCATAGCATTACTTTTCTATTCAGTCTTACCAACTGGATATATAATAAAATCTCTTTGAGTCAACCTTGACTCTGGGTGACTTTATAAATAAATATGTCTACTTAGAGTTCTTGGTACCATATAGAAATATTTGTCATTACCTTCTTCCAGGATACTTTAATGACTTTTCCGTACTGTCTGAAGGTCTGGGATTTCTGGTAATGTAACATCTCTTAGCTCTTGGAAAAAGGTTGGTTAGATGCTACCATCTAAATTGGCATCAATGTATGCTCTAAGTTATAATTTTTTTCCAGGTTACATTAATTTGGAGGCATGTTATCTGTCATTGCTAGAATAGCACAATAGAATCTGAAATCAAAATAATTATAGGTAAAATATACATACTGTGTTGGAAATGTTAGAACCTACGTAAGTTTCCCTAGTAGTTTGTATAAATTCAATACTGCACTTATTATATCCTGGTTAGTTTTAGAAAGAAAGAAAAACAGGAAAGAAAACCAAGAAAGAAAACCAAGAAAGAAAAACAACAATAACAACAAAAAAGAATGATGCTAAAGGATTTATTAAGAAAGAAACAACCTCCCCCCTCATATGGTGTTATAGTTATTTACCGCATTAGTATTAATGAAGAAAGATGAGACAGCTAGAGATATGGAAGCAAGCCAAAAATGAAGAAGAATCTGTCCTCTATAAGTAATGCAGTGAGTTGCATCTAGAGCAACTATCATGATCTATGAGTGACAATGAGGTAAGATTATTTGGGACATTAATTCAGCAAGTATTTAAAAACTCTTTGGGTAGAAAGAATTGCTATTGGGAGAATTAATGCAATTGAACTTTTATGCAGTATGATGATGAATTATTGGAAAGGTCACTTTGGAATGCAACGTTGCCATGTACCTGCTGAATAATAGTGTGATATCATGAATATGGTTTTATTGCCTAGTTTTTTCATTACCATTTTTGGGATTTATCTATTAAGAAGGCATATTTCAAGCGAATACTTTTTGATATCACATATTTTACAGTGGATTTCTTCCAAGTTGTTTCCATGTGAAAATGTTATCTTTCACCTCTTGGAGTTTCATTGGTTCTTGCTATACCTAGAAGCAAATGGAAAGTATAACATAGGATCTGAGAACTTTTGAATTTTCATGGAAATGACAATGAATATTCTTGGATTTTATAATTATCTACTAATTAAAATATTGGTATTCCTAGCTTTTAAATTTCATGACAAACAAAGAGGTCCACAACAATACTGAAGTTACAAATAATTTAAAAGGGAGGAAAATTGGAACAGGAATTAAAGTACACAAAAGTAGCATTAAAACAGTAATATCTAATAGTGCAGTTCAATGAATAATTGCAATGAATTTAATGATGTTCACTCTGAAGGTTAAATTCTGCTGTGAATTCTGGAAACTGTTATTTCAATGTATATGACGGAACCTCAGTTGAGGAAGAACGATATATAGCAATGCAGTCTCCAAAGTAAATACCGTTGAGTGCTTTTCTGATGAATCTTGCATAGCATTGCACAATAATTATTCACTAACATTTTTCAGATGTAATTCAATGCATTCTAATCCAGGAATATATCTCAAGGAAGACACTGGCGATTAATTAAAAGCTACCTTCTGAAATCTAGCTGCTATGAGAAAAGAAAAGGCAAAAGGCCCATAATTTTGTTGAAATTTATTTATTTATTTATTTATTTTTCACATTTATATACCGCCCCATTCCGAAGACTCGGGGCGGTTTACAGCTT
>JANHFL010001645.1:53080-75580 GCA_032468155.1 Oxyrhabdium leporinum | reverse complement strand
CCTCAAAAAAAGTAAGACCCTCCTCAAAAATAAGCCCAAGTACTTATTTTCAAGTCTAAAAGAAAATAAGACTCGGTTTTATTTTCTGAGAAACACAGGGATACATACATACATACATATGTATGTGTATACACACACACACACATATACACGTGTGTGTGTGTGTGTATGTACACACACACACACAACACATTTTCATCAGAATGGTTGAGGTACAATACTCATCATTTTGTATTCTGAATGGCCACCATTCACCAGAACCATTAGAAAAAGATTTTACCAGTTTTTAATTGATTGTGTTTATTCTGAGCAGCATTGTACTGCAATATAGAAAAATGTTATCCTGGCCATGTGGGCTACAATCTATATTAGATGGATAACATATGCACAATATTTTAGTTTCTACCACAGGCTTGTCAAACTCGAGGCCCAGGGGCCACACCCTGGAAACAGTGAAGGACTGGCCCGTGGTGCCTCTGCCAGCAAAAGCGGAGCTTTAGAGGGCCGCCCGCAGCCGTCCCAAACTCCGTTTTCGCTGACAGTGTGTTGCAGGAGGCTGTTGCAGCTGAAAATGGAGCTCAGGAACCCATTTTTGCTGGCAGAGCTCTTGGGCCACCACAGGCACCCCTGACACGAGTGACATTGAACTGGCTACGCCCACCCTGGCCCCCTGAGGTCAAATACAACTCTGATGTGGCCTTCAATGAAATCGAGTTTGACACCCCTGGTCTACCAGGAGACACAGATTCTTCTTCACAAAAATACTACTGAACCTGATTCCATTTTGTCTTGTACACCTGCCTAAGTGTGCAGAAACCTATATTTCTTGCCGTTAATCCTCCTCCTCCTCCTCCAAAATATTCATGTCTTTCAACAATGTTGAGAACTTTGAACCTGTTTTCTGAGGTGTTAACCCTTCTCTCACCAAAAATCTTTCCTGTAGATCCCGGCATAGGCCATAGTTCAGGCATCCAAAATGTTCTTAACAGTGCCATCTGTTGAGTCAGGAATGCACTTTCAGAATTCTCTGTTCCTTCAATTGGAAGTATGGACAAAAAACCAATAACTGTGTTCCAAACTCTCTTGCTCCTCATAGACTTGCTGTACTCTGTTTAGACTTTTTCTGGTAGTGTTATTTGTCTCATCAAGAAACAGAAGAAAAGGATAGGGATCAACAGGTTCGATTAGTTAAGCTCACCTCTCCATCACATCTTAGTGCTCTGTAACTGGGAAACAATACTCATCCCTTGAAATCATGTGCAATTCTGCAAATTGCTGGTTCCATTCCTCTCAGAATTGCTATTACACACTTTCTCCTCTTTAGATAGTTATCAGATTTCTCATATCTGAGGAATCTATCCATCCTGCTCCTGCAACAGTGGGCAAAAACTTTCCTCTGAAATCGGTGCTCCATGGGGAAGATCTGAAAATGTGCAACTGTAATGGTAATCTCTTGGCCTTCCAAATTATATGCTGGCAGATCTCCTGCCCCTTCAAGTTTTGGGGGAGGGGTCTATCCTCTTCCTTCCTATGTTCAGATTGTAGACATTGTCCAGAAATTCCTCATTTTCCCTACTGAGTCTCAGTGACATTTGTAAAGAAACACTGTGCTCTTTCAGTTTTAAAACAAAAGTTTGTTATATAATTGATGCAATTTTCTAGCTTGTGGAATTGCCCTTCTTTATTCAGATATGCTGATCTTTAATCATAATAATAAATTTAATTTGATACCAGGTTCAGTCAGAAAATGAGCTGACTGGTAAACTAGTTTAAATTTATAGTATGGAAGCTCATGTCATGAGAACTTCATCTTATCTCATACTAAGCAATATAAAAGCAATATAAATTCTCTAGTCTCTCTCAGAGGATAGTAAGAGAATGTGATTTTCATGCACAATGCATTTAAATTAAGCAAGTGCAAATGTTTTTAAGTCCAATTTAGGCCAATAACCCAGCTGGAATGAAAAAGAAGTCTCCCCCCCCTCCCCTGCACTAAATTCACAGCTTCCTGAATTCAGATCCTCCTCTATCTCTTGCTTAGCTCTCTTAGGCTATATTAGTTTTCATGTCAGTTCACATCTTGCCAAAAACCCCATCTGCTCATCATCAGTGGCATTCTACAGCAGGAGATCCTCCAGGGATCTGAGTCTGTTTAATGGCTTCAGCATTCCTCCCGAAACTTCAGGAAGAAAGAGAACAAGGAGGGGAAAATTTGAGGATTAAGAGTGTAAGGTCAAGAAAGCTCTTCTCAAGGGGCCATTGCTATTGCTGAAAGATCAGCTGGCCAACAGCAATCCTTCTACATGCTATCAGCAGTTTTCAGGCATGGACAGAAGTGTTTACAGAACAAACACTATTATTCTTTTTGAATATTCATAGTTTTTCTTAGGTCCCTGAATCATGTGGAAGAGCTCTATCAAATTAGCTACTTAAAACAAGAAAAACATAACAGTTGTTTTTGAAGAAATTGTAAGGCAGGGATCCATTTTAAAAGCGATTCTTAAAAGCTAAGCTGGAGGTTTCTAAGATGACCTAGAAGACCTCCTGGCAACCTGTTTTCAGATATGGTGAACCATCATCTGTTTTTGAAACAGGCCAGAAGACATCAACAGAAGAAGGCAGAAGACAAGTTCTCAAAGATAACAAGTATTTGAGAACCTATCACAAAGAAGAGGGAGTCAATCTATTCTCCAAGGCACCTGAGGGCAGGAAAGGAATAACAGATGTAAGATCATTAAAGAAAGATCCAAACTAAAATTAAGGAGAAATTTCCTGACAGTGAGAACAATTACAGTGGGACATCTTGCCTTCAGAAGTTGTGGTTGCTCCAACACAGGAGGTTTTTAAGAAGAGATTGGATAGCCGTTTGTCCAGAATGGCTTAGGGTCTCTTACTTAAGCAGGGAGTTGGCCTAGAAGACTTCCAATGTCCTTCCAACTCTGTTATTCCCTACTCTGTATCTTGAATTAGGCAGGCATTCATTGGAATGTTACAGGGTCTCCTGGTTAGGCAGGAGGTTGGACTGGAAGATCTTCAAGGTTCCTTCCAACTCTGTTATTCTGTATAAGCATAAGCCACAATGGCCAGAGACAATCAAATTCAAAAATGCCAGCAGTGCTGGGTAAATTTGCTTTATGTCTGGCTGCCTTAATAACCAAATCTGTGTAGATTAATTAGTAATACCTTTTTCTGCTTTGATTAGAGTAGTGTTGGATACAACAAGGATCAGTCCTGTGTTTTTTCTTCCAATGAGCTGCTCTGGTGAATTTCTTAAATGTGCTGCCACGTTCCTCAGTTTGAATATGCATTTTCATTAAAACAAAAGAACAGGAATGTTTTGAACTTATCTTTTCTTTCCTTAGAATTTCAGATAGGACCCTTTGTCCTGAAATCAAATCTTAACATAAAATTAAGAGATAGACAACACTTATAGCTCAGAATGAGATAAGCAAAAAAGCTGTTAATAATGACCATAGTAAAACATTCCCACCACCACCACCCTCAGGGACAGCAGCCTCTGTCGTTCTCCCTCTTATACAACTTGCTCCTGGATGAAATGAAGAGTGTTTTTATCAAGAAAGTAAGACAATGATTCATCCAGAATTTTATTGCTGCTGGTACTACTCGCTGACTTCAAAACCAGAGATGTCATAGGGAATAATAATGTCATATTCTTCTGGTAAAAATATGTGCATGCGTGTAAACTATCATTCTCATTTTATCATTTCAGTAAATAACTTCCCATACTTTTGAAATTATTATGTAACTATCCCCCACATTTCCAAAAGCCTTCACTGAAAATCGTAATGGCAATTTCTCTAGTTTAAAGCTGAAGACTCAAAAAAGTTTTTAAAAATCTAGAAAAAGGCAGTGACAAATAAAGAAATACTAAGGAAACTGAATTAACTGGAAGGTTACTTTTAAAGCTAAAAATAGAAGAGAATTACTCTTCTGTGGAAACATTCATATTTCTCAATTTTACATTACAATCCAAAGTTCTTTGCTTTACCAATACCAAAGTATCTCTGTCGGTGATTCATTATTGTGATTGTCAGGTACTGCTATGCTCTCTTATTCCTGACATATTCCTTTTTTACACATTTTCTGTCCCTTTCCATGAAATCAGCACAAAGAATAGACTCCCAAGCTGATTATTTCAACTTGGTTCTACTGCATAAAAATGTTTTATTTTTCATACACTCAGAAAAAAAAAGTATAACTATACTGAGAAAGCCTTAACCAGAGGAAAACAACTATTAAATAGATGTCTAGATACTATCTGTTCCCATGAATATGTATATGGGGGAATCTGGAAAGAGAATTACTGGTAAACTGCTCATCTATATATATATATATTTATTTACATTAGCTACAGTATTTCATCACAGTGACTTCTAACAAGATTGAGGGGTATACATGGTGGATCCAAAAGGGTCATCCTAATAGTTCTGAGGCCTAGCAGACCTTGTATTCAATTTGGTTATTAGCAATCCTGGTTCTATTGTCATGACAACAGGGAGATCGTCACTGGCCTTCGTGTGTTTTTTTATTGTTTCTTTTTTTTAGAGGCAGCAAGAGAACACAGCAGTAGGCAAATATGGCCGATGAACAAGAACAAGATGACAGAACTGCTGAGGAACATTTGCCAGTTTAGCTCCCCCTCTCTTTTTTGGGGCAGCTCTTTTGTCAAAATCATATATTCCGCCCTTCCCCCTGCCATCATGCTTGCTGTCTTGCTGCCAGATTTGTTCCTAGGAAAAGAAAAAGGACGAATGCAGGAGGAAATTTTTATAGAGGGGGGGAAAAAAGAGTTGTTGACAAAAATCACTTCCTTTGATTCAGTTTTCTCTAATTCTTCAAAAAGCATAATTCTAAACTCCTGCAAGTGATTAATTACTGCCACTGTTATAACAGCTTCAGAGTGCAGCATAACCACTCCTTTTTTGCAATCAGGGCATAAATTCCTGAAGAACCTCTAAATTGACTCAAAAACTGAATTCTGACCAATAGCTGGAAGTTTGATACATCTCTGTATCTACTATGATACCACTAGCTACTTCAGTTCCTGCTGGTGGAATGTCATACATCACTGATTCTTAACCTTTTCTTTACTATGGACCCCCTATAAATACCTTTTGTGGTCATGGATCACGGTTACAGGCCACCAAGATTTAACTCAAGATTTAAATCATGTTTTTTTTCAAGCCTTCAGGGGGGCCCTGTGGTCTAGGGACCACAGGTTGAGAACCACTGTCATACATTTTCATTGATGGCAATGTGCCAACACAATCTTAAACTAGTTAACATTACAGGCTCAGAATATATTGTCACAATGAGAGCTAATATGGTTTATATCCTATTTAACTATTTACAGATGCTATTCTTTAATGTAATATAAAAAAATATACAGCCGACAAGGAAGGTTTCTGCCCATAAATGTGGTGCATTTACCATTAAAACTCAATTACATGTTATATTCATTGCATGTATTTAAAATTGAATTGTGGCACTTTTCCAATGCACTTCTTATGTATTTTTATCCTATTTGTTTTAAAATGGGGGGAAAGGGGAGAAGAGTAAAGCATTATTGTCAAAAATTAACTCCTTCATTTTTAGAAGAAAATAACTATTAAAATAAATCACCCTTTCAAGAAGCATCGTGTCATTTTGGCACAATGTTTTGCACATTAATATTACAGTTTGTTTGAACTGCTAAATTCTTACTCCTGGGGGATATTTCACAGTGAAAATCAATTCTGGTTTGTGAAAGTATTAGTCTTTGTCTGCTTCTCTCTCAATGACTTGAATCAGTCAAGATTGAGTAATATAGAAACAAAGTACAGTGGTGCCTTGGTACTCAATTGTTTTGAAACTCATTTAGTACTCAACACATTTTGATGTGAAAATTTTGTCCCAGTACTCATCATTCATTTGTTACTCAATGCACAAGTTGGAACTTGTTGATGTTGGCTGCCTTGTAACTCACTATATTATTCATATTGGGAAAAATTTCTTCGGTACTCATCATTTTGGGTACTAATCACACCTTCTAGAACCAATTAAAAATGAATACTGAGGTACCACTGTATAATGGTAGATCAGGAGTGTCAAACTTAAGACCCACAGGCCGGATCTGGACCATGATGTGGTCGGATCCAGGCTGCAGGGCTGTCCTGGAAAGTGTAAGGGGCCGGCCCATGTCACTTTGGCCCATGTCACTTTGGCCCAGTTTACCCAATACGAAGAGGAAACATGCCAGCAGTTTGGGGAGTGGCATCAAGCTGATCATGCCCACCCAGTCAGCCACACCCATCCAGTCAGCTACGCCCCCCTGCACTCCCAAGGTCAACCATAGCCCTGATGCAGCCCTCAATGAAATTGACACCCCTGTGGTAGATCAACAGCAGTCACTTTACCACAAGTATACTGTGGCTTGTGAAGAAAACATCAATACATGATTAATATAATGGTTGCAGTGTAGGTCTAATATTACCTGTCGCCAGTAATTTCTCACAAAGGATTTGAGATTGAATTTATCATTTCAGGATTTCAACCTATTCTAATAGTAGATTAAACTACTTGTCTGATACGTTTATTATTCTATAAGAAACTTCTGTAAAGCCTCTGAAACATTCTAGAATTTTTCAGAATTTGTGAAGGCAGGATGTATATACACACACACACACACACACACACACACACACACACATAGCATGCCATAGCATCCAGGTCTATAAACTGATGAAAGGAAGAAGCAGAAAAGAGGGATCAAAAGAATGATAGGGGAAGGACAAGGAAGATGTTGTAGGAGGCCTGGTAACACTTAAATACCCATTAACAGGGAGATGAGAAGCAACTCCATATGAACAGAAACAAGACTATGTAACACACAAAATCAATCAAGCAACAGCTGATTATTTAAAAAAAAAACATATCTGGAGAAGAAGACTATGATTTTGTCTAATTATTTTCATTGCTAAATGATGCTGTCTCATTATCAGTGTGCCTCAGTGGCATTAGAGACCCAAAAATTCCTGGTTATCCCCACATGGCATACCCTTATACAGAAGATGACTGTCCTCTAACAGCTATAAGGGAGAAAACAGAATCTACATTTCACAGCACAGAAGATTGTTCTGAATTCTATTTCTTTTTCTTTTCTCCAGGTTACATTAGAAATTAGTAACTGAAAGATCTTCATCTCCTTTCTTCTTAATAAAGAATTCAGAAGCACCTGCATATGCATAGGTTAGGGTTAGGGTTAGGGTTAGGGTCAAATGTTGCAACTGACATGTTCATGATGATACCAGATGCATGTCACAATTTTGACATGTTATGAATTGGTACAATTTACCACCAGGCAACTTTGGATCATAACATGACCATTTGAGAAAACAGTATTGGAAGGACCTTCAAATTAATGCATATAAAGTAATTTCATGTTGCTTATTGATGGTAATCAATATGTATATAAATTAATATAATTGTATTATTTAGTACCATTCACTTGATGGTTATTAATTTTTTAAATTTTAAAATGGTTGACAGTATTAATTATAACATTTGTAATATTAACCATCATGAAACTTGCACAAGTTTGCTTGCATCTTCTCTTTTACCACTCTGCTTTTCTTAAGGTCCCCTACACTGCGTTACCTTACGGATGGCCTGTGGACTTAAGGTAGTTGCCATCTTTGACAGGTAGAATAATTGAAATAATTTCATATGCAATGTGTTTGAGGAGGAGAGGAGGAGACCGTTTTCATCACTCTGAGCATACCTACAAGAGCCATGGAGGCACAGTGGTTAGAATGCAGTATTGCAGTCTAACTCTGCCCACAACCAGGAGTTGATCCTGACCAGCTCAAGGTTGACTCAGCATTCCAACCTTCCGAGGTCAGTAAAATGAAGACCCAGATTGTTGGGGGCAATATGCTGACTCTGTAGATTGCTTAGAGAGGGCTGTAAAGCACTATGAAGTGGTATAAGTCTAAGGGCTATTGCTATTGCTATTGTATGTGACAACTTGAGAAAGAAAGAGAGATGTTGTGACAGTGAAATTTCATTAGAATTTTTGGGTGGATTTCAAGAAAAAAAGTAGAAAAGGAAAACAAAACATGGGGAAATAAATACATAAGAGCCCCATGGCATTCATTTAACCTTCAGCAGGACTGAAAATTTCACTAGCAGGTGAACAGAATTATTGATGTTTGAAGTAATTACTTCAGCAGGCTCTGCTATCAAAATTCATAGTGATTGATTTCCCACTAGTCAGCTTATCTCTTCCAGAACAAGTGTGCTGGAAAGCAGCTTGTAACCCCTTCCTAATAAGTTCTGGCACGTTATTGAACAAAACAGCTTTGGGCTCATTGTTCCCTGCTTTGTTTTACTTTGCATTTACTCTCATGGTAAGAAGCTGCATTACTTATAATGCCTCTTTCAGAGGATTGCCTTCCAGAACCATTGTGAGGAATTCATATAAAGAAAGTATGCTTATTAGACTACTGTAGTAAGTAGACCGAACAATGGAGATGTTCAAGGTCTCCTTATACACATTTTGTATCACTTTTTTTTTCTCCTTCAAGTTTTTAACTAAAATGTTCAGAACGTGAGCCAGGAAACTTCTACACGCAACAAATATTTTTCATCTTTGAATTCTATGACAGTTGGGTTCAAATAGCATGAAAAGTATTGCTAAAGGTTTGGGAAGACTAGAACAACTTCACCTGGGTGATCAATGGGAGATATGTGTTAGGAAGCCACAAATACAGTGGAAGCAAGCAGAATCAGAATAGGATCAAATAGTACCGTGAAAACAATAGCAATTGCTTTGGGAAATTCTTAAGTCAGTGGAATCCTTTTTATACCAAGCAGAGTCTGACCAAAATATATTTGACCTCAAATGAAAATGCAAGGAGGCACTGAATCACTAGTAGGCTATGCATCTATTTCATTTGCAAACCTTGAACTGCCACTTATGGTCTCAGAATATAATACACTTTTACTCCAGAGTGATCAATTATGATTCCTCTCCTCTAATTTTTGACTTGATTTTTATCTGACTCAGAAGCGACTGTTTTGTTTCTAATGCAGGAATTTTTCTTTATTTATGGATGCCAGGTTGGTTATCATAGTCTGATTTCTTAAATATTCTAAATACTTTATTTTTTAATCCACTAGGAATGCTTTAGTACTTTATTTTGATTGAGTGCTGCTATCATGGTTTTTTTTAATGGTTCCTTACTGAGGAGGTTTTATGTTTTCTTGTAAACTGCCATGGGCGAATTAGTTGAAAGTGGCAACATACTAGTTCAATGAATAAATAAATAATTAATATTAATAAATAAAAGAACTGTATGATTGATAGCTGATAAGATGGCACCTTTTTTCTCTTTTTTTTCTGGAAAATTTATTAAAAAAATGTTTAGGCAAAAACCATTTCAGTATTTTGGAGGACCATTGATTATAGCAGAAATTGAACATTTAATGACTGTATTATCCCAGGCAATTATTTGTGTTCCTTGTAGAATACATATTATACCTCTGGTTCATGAGCTGCATTATTTGCCAGGTTCTTTCCAGGTCCAATTCTAGGTGCTGGTTTTGACCTTTAAAACCCTATATGGTATGAGACTGGGTTATTTGAGGGAACTCCTCTCCCCAATTACCTCTTCTCATCCTACCAGATTTAAGAAAGAGATCACGCTGTGGATTCTACCATTTAGGGAGCTACATTTGGTGAACCCTAGGCAGAGGGCCTTCTTGGCTTTGGTGCCCACATTGTGGCCTATCCTCCACCCTGAGATTAGGTTGGCACCATTACTCCTGACTTTCCAAAGGTTCCTCAAGATGTGGTTGTGCCATCAGGCCTAGGGACCCCAGAGAACTGGGGAACCAGTGAGGTGGTTCTGTTATTATTAATATCCTTTTTATTTATTTATTAGCTTCACTTTTATTTATTTATTCATTATTTATTTTTAGCTGCACTTCTATAGTTTTTAATGCTAATAGTTAAATTTGTGAATTATTGTTTTTAACTTTGTTGTACACTGCCTAGAGTTGCTTGTTTTGTGAGATGGGTGGCTATATAAATATGATAAATATAATAAAAAATAAAAATAATAAAATAAATATAATAGGAAACCTTCAAAACCTTGGTCATGCCTGTCTTCAGTATACAGGCCTACAGATTTATCACCTCATGCTTATATATATCTAGATTTATATATATAAAGAAACCCAAATGCAACTGATACATGTAAGGTGGTCCTAAGTCATTGAAAATGGCAGAACATGGCCAAGCAAACCTCAGATGACAAAAAAATAGATGTACATATTCTATGGTGTCAAAGACTGAAGGAAGCTTGAAAGGAGGATGATCTGGGGTTGAATGCCCTGACTGTCTGCCTTTTCTGTAGACAGACATCATTTGAAATTATTTTCTCTCCTTTCCACTTGCTTCTTTCATGTGGAGAAAGTGGTAATGCTCTCTTATATTCAGGAAATGGTGTTTTTACCATGCCATCTGCCATGAGTGCAGGAAGCAAATTATACTGTTTAGCGGGAAGCAAAAAGATAATTTGCTTCAAACGGTTTAGTGAAAAGAAGGCATGAAATCTGCTGAATGGGAGCATTTAACATTGCAGAAGAGAAATTTTAACATTTGCAAGCACAGCTATGAAGTTGTTGCTTTAACGCCTGGGCATTGACCAAAAGGATTATAGTAATTTTTATGACTGCAACTGTTGACCCACTAAAAAAAATTACTTGAAATCCTAGACCAGCCATGTTCTATTTCTGGATAGATGCCTTATATCTTAATACAAGAGGAAAAAGAAGATGAAGGAATAACATTAAAAAAACCAATATTATAAACAGGATATCTTGGTTTTGGTTTGCTGCAGTGGGGGATAAGAGGTCAGCTTGATAGACCCTGATTTATGGACAATACCCAATTACATCTTGCCATCTTGCCTGTCTGGGGGATACTGTGGACATCTGATCCCAATACCTGGAGGCTATAAGGTCTGAATGGAAGATAGAGTTCACTGATGTTGAGTGGCTAATAAATTTAAATAAACAACAAATAAACAGATTGAAGCTACATTCCAGCAAGAAGGAGTTTCTGTTAGTTCATCCAGGTTCTCTATTAACCTCAGTGTTAACAGAGTTAATAGTTAATAATGTTAATGTTGGGTGGGCAGGCACAAGTACTTTGAATTGAGGGGTCCTTCTGGACTCATAGTGTCTGCTCACACAGCAAGTGGTAATGGTGGTTAGAGGGGGCTTTGTCCAGCTATGGATAGTGTGTCAACTTCAGGAGGTCAAAGAGGACCTGATCACACTTACAGTGACTCACAACTCCTAGGCTTTATATAGGGCCACCCTCAAACACAATTCAGAAACTACAATTGGTCTAGAATGCAGTGACCCATATGACACCCATTGTTGGATATATGTAACAGAATACTGTGAGCTCTGCACTGGTTGCAGTTTCAGTTTAAAATTTTGGCTTTTAAAATATAATTATGGCTTAACATTCAAGTCAACTTCTGCCAGAAGAGATCAGGCTGGCCTTCTTCTTGATAACTTTCAATTCTATGTTAAAAACTGAGCTTTTTCAAAGAATGTTCCCAGGGCTGTTCAGTACTAGTCCATCTTTTATATTTATCTTTGTTACCCTCAGGCATTGTCTGATTTTATGATTTAGTGACTGCACTGCAATTTTAAAATGTCATGGATCTTTTAATATTTTCCTTACGTTATGTGAGCTGCCAAGAGTCAAAAGATTGCAGCAGGATATAAATGGAAGACATAACATATAAAGGTGGAGAGAAGGAAAAATAAGGTAAAACTAAAAATTGCTAACTCAACATTGAAAGTTTTGCTGGTGAGACTGGTCCAAAATGTGGCTAAAAGATGTAATAGTAGATACCTCATGAGTTCCAGAGAGATTATTCCAAAGGGTAAATAAAGAAATTGAATGCCAAATGAATTCAGATGGAATGCAAGGGAATTGAGAGTAAGAGGTGGGCTATCAGCGTTGTCACTGAAAAGAATGACTGTCAGAGGACAGGGATCTATTCTCAGAACGCTAGTAATGACAACTGGTTATACATTGCCACTTTGAGCTGAGCCAGAAATGCTGCTGAAATCCTAAACTGGTGTGTGGGTATAACAGTATGTGTGAATGACCTTGGGAGACAGGGAGAAGAGATGCAGCCAAGGAAATGGTCAAATAAAATAAAATGGTCTAATCAGCTTAGGATAATGTTGAGAGATGAAGAAATATGGACGGTGCAAGCAGCCCAGAAGGGACCCTCCCTAGTTTCCAAGATTCTGTTAATATAACAAGAAAGTAGAATTACTTTATTTGGTCGTGCTTATTGTTTGGATTACCTTGCAAAACTGATAGTGGGTCTAGTTGAGGCAGAAGAAGCTATTAAATCCTATCAAGATAAACATCATGGCAATTCAATAACATCAGTTCCGATATTATTGTTCCTGAACCAAGGAATCAATTTCTCATTTTTGGCTTCTCCAGAGTGTTAGCTCCTACTTAAAGAAGCAAGCACGGAAGCTGGGGGTTTTGGCCCAGATGATGTATTAGTTATGATCCAACTTGATGCTGTAGTAATGATAACTAATGTCATGATTACTACACAGTTAAACTATTATAATCCCTAAATGGAGGTACGATACAAGATGTGTTAGTAAGGTTTCTGATAAGATAGCCCTCTAAGTCCAAAATAATATCTACTCTATTGCATTATTTGCCAGGAGACTGGCCCATTTCAAAACCGCTGGTTAGTGCTTTTAAATCTCTTTATGGTGCAACAACAGGATATATCAGGCAACACCTTGCCAAAAGTAGGAACCTAACACACCTAGTAATTAAGAAAGGGTCTACTGAAGTTCCGCCTCCTTGCAAGGTATATGGAGAGTAGACCAGATGACGGGCCTTTTCAATTCTATTGATACCTTCTCACCAAGATAAAGATAACATACCCAATATTGACATTTCATAAACTAGCCAAAGCAATGTTTTTCCAATGGATGCTTTGTCATTTGATCAATGGGCATTTATTAAGCTCTTGATTGTTTAACAGTGGTTTTAAAAAATGGTATTATTTTTGCTTATAATGTTGTTGTACTCCTCCAATCTATTCAGAATGGGGCAAATTATTAATATTATTAAACAAACAAGTACATGCATAAAATTTGCAAGTACATGCATAAAATATGTCTCTAGCTTCTATTTACGTACCCCACTAGCATCTGTTGGCTACAGTAAGAAACAAAGTGTTGGATAACGATAGCCCTTAGTCTGATCTAGAAGCGCTGTTCTTATGTCATGATGTGGTTTTAGGCAGATGCACTATGATTAGAATCTTCATCAACAATACTAAAGATGAACTAAGTATATAACAGTATGCCGCCATCTGTCCATCAGATATAGAAATGTGGAACAGGTCTGAGATTTTTTTTTCCTCAAAATTCATTTACCACCTTCAGTAAAGAAGTTTATCTTGAACACAAAACTTCATATTCACCTTGAAATTCATATTAGACAATTTTCTAATTTACACACGCATACACATACAGAAACTTTTTCATATCCATAATTTTCTCCAAATGGAGCAGCTGGATGTGAGATAATATTTTTTAGAAATTCATCTGCAAGAGGCGAGATGGCTCTTTGAGTGAAGATTATGTTTTACTACAGCCTGAAAGCCATTTACTACTATTTTCTTTCAGGCCCATGTCGACGTTTCAATCTCCCTTTATACATTCACAGTCCAGAATAGTTTCACTTGTGAGACATTTTGCAGATGCAATAACAACAGCAAATTAAATTTTCTTTATCACCTCTAGAGAAGTCTGTTTAAGAAATTGAATTGTGCTAAGTTTACAAGTCAAGGCAAGTTGCCAAGTTGTGTGTGATAGTTTGCACAGAATGCAGTCGTTCACATCTGCTATTTCTCTAACCGGGTCTTATGAACAAATGTAGTCAAATTCAAATAGTTAATAATGCTTATGGAACAAGAGTTTGTAATACCCTCTTGTTTCTGCAGCTACAAATCTTGGGGCAGATAATGTGAAATATGTCTGAGCTGAAAAGCTTCTATGAGACAGCATACTGCAACTTTGTGTAAGGCAGGTATCTGAGTAACAATTCTGTTCTTCCAAAATAGGTGAAATATTCTTTTTCTTATACCAGTGTCATGAAACTTATATATAAAGGTAAATTGATATATCCAAAATACTTAAAATATTTGCATGATGAATCTAAGAAGGTTACACACTGCTTGAAGTCCAATCTGTGTTTAGGAAATAGTGACAAAAGGCTTTTCAACTATGATAAAAATTCTTCAAAATGTATATCCAATCTTTGTTTTGAAAGTTTTTCCAAACTGAATCTACCATCCATCTCTGTTATCAATTTCTTCTGTAGGCTTTCAGTCAACAACAGAAGTGATAGGTGTAAGGCACAAGATTCCCCACTCTTGCTATCATTTTTGGTTTTCTTTCCTTTTAATTCCCTTCCCATTTCAAAAAGTGGAGGAAAATTGATATAAATCCAATGGTCAATATGAATTTCTAATCCAGGGATGATGTGTGATGGAGGACTCAGAACATTTAAGGGCCTTCACAGGCTACAGAGACAGTGTTGTTATTAGGAATAATGAAATATACACAAAAATGGTTTGGAAATCAAAGAAATAAAACTGTGGAGTCCATCAGCCTCAATAACCAACCTGTAGTTAGTATTCACAAAAAGATGAGCAACACCAAATAAAGATGCAGGTAGTCTAGAAAGAAAATACTTCTGGACTGAACTGTTCATCTCCAATTATTTGTGTAAATTCAAATAGGTTAGCTAAAAATGAACAGTTTGGGCTGAGTAGAATTCTTTAGAAATCTCTATCTTCCTTTAAAGATGAGGTGACAAAGGGCATTCTGGAGTAAAAGAGGAAGGTTGTCCATTTCTATTATTTGGGAAGGAATTTCGATCACAGGAATACTGAGAAGCTGCTGATGACAGCCAAATCACATAAAATAAAATTTTATTTTTCTAAAAAAAGACCTTTATCCCCTCATTTTAAAGGCAAGATCAGAAGTTTATAAGGTTATAGCCTCCTCCTAAGAAATAATTGTTAATAATAATAATAACCTAAAGGGATATGTTCAAAGGGATATGTTCAAACGGGTCAGACAGGAGAATTGACAAGCAGAAGTTGTGGTCTCCACCAGGATTTTTTTTAGTGTAAGGTAAATTAAAGTTTTCTGGGATTGCCTATAGAAACAATAGCACAGGAGTATATGTCTCAAGGATTACACTGAAACTTCCTTACAAGGACATATAGGATGTGAAGAGAAATATTTGTGCAGTTCCCCAATAGAATGGCAGAACTACCCAATTTGGTCAAAAGGAAGGTCCAACAAAGTTTCTGGATTATGATAGATAAGAAGCAGAAGAAGGCTGTCACTTATCAATTTGAAAAGTCTTCTATAGGCAAGATTCAAAACCAGATACAAAACAGATAAATATGGGCTCTCTACGTCCAATGCTAAGGCTGAAGTATGTGTAGATTGTTAACAGGGAGCATGTTTTTACATATTTTAGAGGTAAATAAAGTCTGGCTGCAAAAATATTTGAATTCTATCACGCTGCTGAATATTCTCCATCTACCTCCTGATTTGGCATTTTCTTCAAATGGGCTATTAAAACAAGTCAAGAAGAAATATTTTGGAGAATAGGTCTTCGTGGAACCATACATGTCACTTTTCCATATGTAGCTCCATTCCTCAAGTGACCCTTGGCAGTAACACCAAACTGGCTATTACTAGCAAATAATGACTGTGATTTACAAGTGATTTCTGCAAAGATTGGAAGATATTTTTCATGGACAGCTGGAAATATCCACTCATCCCAATCTGAGTTCACAATTTACATATGCTGATAAAATTACTTATTCATGTGGAAAAGTCTAAGGCTTCAGTTTAAATGTCAGCTGAACTTAACAGCAGTCTGGAGATAAGCAAACAATATCCAGACAAGGTCAGCAAGTTGGATAGCATGAGAAGAAATCATGGAGATGGGTAGGTATGTCATGCACTAATTAAATGGAGATGAAAAGGCTCATCATACTTGACAATTTGGCTTTCCATTGAAGCTGTGCCAATATGATGTACTCGTTAAAGACGACCTTGGAGAAGCAGCCAAGTCTCAGGGTTCTGATTTGAGTTCTCTAGTTGGAGCCTTGACTTGACTTTGGGCATCTTACAATCGTATTTCAAATTTAAATTTGAAATCCTTCCTGCTTATTTTGGTGGTGTAATAATATTGTGGGCCCCAGTGATATTTGCAGGTTCCATTTCTGCTGGTTGTGTCTCTTCAGATGTCCATTGTGCCATTGAAAATCCGTGCTATATAAAACCTGCTGTCTTTTGGAATAGTACATGTTAACAAAAGATGTTCTTTAAGGGTGGCCGGAACTAGTTTTGCAGAATGCATCTCCTTCCATCAAATCCCATTTTAACTGCAATGTTAAACAAATCTAGTACATTTCTTGCTCTAAACACAGGTTTTAAAGGAGGGGAAAAGTCCTTTGAGAGAAAGAGAAAATTATGTTTATAGTCTAGGCTATACTACAGAGTTAATTCACTGTGCTTGAATACAGCAAACTGATTCCTACCAGAATGTAACTTTAGTAAAACCCTCTGGGCATTTTTAGTGGTGTCACAGAAGTGCATCAGAAAGTTGATTACAACCTACCTTCTTTGGCAGGCTAGCAAGCAGGTGAAAGAGCCAAATCAATGATAGAGCCTCTGGCTTGATACCTTTGCTATCTTACACAGGATCACAGGAAATTACAAGTGTCAGAAGGATGTTAACTTGAAATGTGCACTTGGGCATGGAAGCATGCTGGGGGATTATTTGAAAAGGAATGGGAAGAGGTATGAATTTAGTAGAGTGGGACATTGAAGGGAGGATTGGCAGATGAGGAAGTGAATGTTGACAGTAAAATGGAAAGGGGTCAGTTTAGCATTTATTGTGATTTTGGAGAGGGGGATGGCACCCTGAGTGTCAGTGAATACCTATACTTTTATAGCTTCTGCCATTTCTGCTACTGAGTCAGTCAGTCAAGGTTTATCTGGTTTTTGAAATGGCTTTTCCAGAACAATTCACCTGGTTCTTAAACCTGTTTAGCCTCTGGTATTTAAAAAAAACCACAAAAACGTTGTCTGGATCTTTTGAAACTGTGATTAAATTCTGCTGCGATTTTATGATTGATGATCCAGTTATTTTAGTAATGTGATGTGGTTGGATTGCACTATTTTAATCATTAGATGCCCAGGAGCAGCACTGTTTTGCCATTAAAACTTAATTTCTTTAAAAAAGAAAAATGATGTGATGGCTGTGCCTCAATCATTAGTTTACAAGTGATATTTCAGTAATATGGTAGTAACTGAAGCCTATCATGTTATGAACTAGCTACCTGGACTTTCAGGCTTTATTATTACTGTTTTAATAAAGGAAATATTAGCATTTTAGCAGAGCATCCATGCCTCCTTTTGAAGTCTGAGAAATCTTTACAAAACCATTTCCTTTGATGTGCAAACCACAAGGCAGTATTCTGAAGTCCTTGAGTATTGCAAGTGTTAAAGAAGGAGAAGGTGCAACATATTGTAAGGGTGTATGTCTTGTCTCATGTCTAATCAATGTCCTTTATTGTTTGATTAGTTGCTTTCTGACATACCACATATATCAAATGTTTCATTCAATATATAAAACTTAACCCACCCACCTTTAATAAAAAGCTTCATGCTTTGCCTGAAGTACTTGTGAGTTGTATTGTGGGAATGGGTGGAAAAGCCTCTTTGCAAAGGTATTCAGTGTTTCTCTCTCAAATTTCAGGCTGATTATAAGAAGTTGTGATTTAATAGACGTTATTGCCTTTGAAACTCAACCACCTGAGTGGCTTGCAGCTGAAAAAAACCCTTGTCCCTAAATTTGAGAGAGAACACTTGGAATCTTTGCAAAGTGGCTTTTTCACCACAACCCCCCAGTCCACAAACCATAAGTACTTCAGGCAAAGCAAAAAGTATTTATAAGAGGGGGGGGTGTCAAGTTATATAGAATTACATACATTTAATACATTAGATATTTTAGGCACATCATGAAGCAACAAATCAAACAATAGAAGACATTGTTTCCAAATAATATTCCACAAGTGGCAAATTTATGAGTCACATCCCTTCCTTTCTCACAATAGCATTCAGAATACACACGTATTGCTTAGTTTCTGAAAACTAGCTCTTTTTACTTCAAAGGAAATGGTCTTGGCTCAGAGGAAAAAAAATGGTTTCCTAAACATAAAAAGAGGCCTAAATTGTCAGGCTAAAATGCTAATGATGAAGCCTAATGTTCCAGGTAACAATGTCACATTTGAATCCTTTCCCTTCAGAACAGGGATTAGGTAACTTTATACCATTTAGGAACCATAACTTGCTGCCTCTGTGCGATAAAAGGATGTATGTCATATCACTGGAAAAGACAGAGCTTATTTCTGGCCATTTTCTGCATTTTTAAGGCTAAGAGTGGGAATGAAACCCATTGAGAAGCAACCTGTTTCCATTTTCACCCTAAGGAGCCCTTAAGAAGAAACCTTCCAGAATGGTTTGAAGTTGAAGGGAAATTTGCAAAGAAAAATTTATCCCTATATTAGGTCATCTGGAGATATTGGAGATGGATTGTGGAGGAAGTAGGATAATCCTGACAATTGGCTAAATTGCATTTCCAGGCAGCTGGTGATATTGTGCTGCCTGAAGGCCCAGATTGTCCACCCTGATTTCAAATGAAAAAAATATCAGGCAATATCAGTTTGTATTAGCTTTCTACTTGATAGGAGATGGGTTATGTCGAGAAAGAGTGGGACTCCTCTTAGCAACCGGAAGAGGAACAGTCTATTTTACCAGCTCAAATTTTACCATTTGATTCAGGTATACTCACTGATCAGATGGATGTGGTTGCTACTGGAGTGGCAAAGTGGATGTCCATTGCTAGTGGCAGCTTTGTTTCTTGGATAGTATACCAGCCATCACTTTAAGCCAACCTTAATTATTTCAGTCATCATTAACCACACAGACTCTTCATCTGCTGCTGCCTTAGGCGCACAGAAAAACTGCCAGAGGCACTTCGGAAAACAAACTCAAGCTAAAGAAAGGCCTTTTGGTATTGAGAAGTAAAGCATCCTGAAGAGGCATCAGAAAGCCCAGTGCTGTTTGAGATGCATTTTAAGTCATGCTTGGTGAACCTGATAAGACAGCCTCTGCCTAGAACATTTTTGACAGAGTTTGGCTAGAGAAGGTTGAGAGGAGATCTCAGTAAGTGGCTTCACAAATCACCCTCAGGCAAGACCACCAATGGAAGCTCTGTGCCCTGTTTAAGTTATTTGCCTCAAGGTAAGTAAAAGAAGCTCTCTGAAATGATTATTCAATATGAATCTACCAGTATGACACACAAATTTCAGCCAATATTGGCTCCTGCCGCTTGTTACAATCCAAAACTGTGCTGATATGTGTTTGCTATGGTCTGACCAACTTGGAAGATCTACATCTATTTGCTACTGCTGCTTTGACCTTTTCTTGGGTCGTAATGAATAGGAATGAATTAATGTTTAGCCAAAGTAGAGTTGTATATTTTTCTTAATAAAACTAGAAAACATTTCCAGCCTCCTAATTCTATAAGTGGACTACAGTATGTGCTACAGTACATAAAAAGAGATACACAAAAGTAGGAAATTGGTCATTTTAGAGAATACCAAAACAAAAAACCCCAGAAAAATTACCTTACCATAAACAGTAAATATGACACACGAGAACAAAGGGCACATATAGAAAAAAATTAAGCTGTTCTAAACCATTGTCATTGAGTTAAAATAAGCCTATTTCCCCTTGCAGCTGTCAAACCAGTGAACAGTGCTGATTTATCATAATCACAAAAGATTAGGGGAAGATTTTTATTTGAGTCTGTGCAGTGGTGGGATTCAGCCGGTTCGGGCTGGTTCATATGAACCAGAAGGAAAGATTCTGGCTGTCCCCTCCCCTGCCTGTCCCGCCCCTTCCTGGAGTTTCCCATGTGTCCCGTTTTGGCTCCCAGGTAAGTGCAGGGAGGCCCATTAGGCCCAAAATGGGGCATGGGGGGGTGCGGTGTGGGCCCCCATGCCCTGTTTTGGCTCCCAGGGGGCTTTGAGGAGGCCCACTAGGCCCAAAATGGGGTGCAGGAATGGCCATGCCCACCCAGTCATGTGACCAATAAGCCACACCCACCAAGCCACACCCACAGAACCAGTAGTAACAACATTTGAATCCCACCACTGGTCTGATTGAATAACATGTTAGAATTTCTCATTCACTACTCATGGAGGGCGTTTGTGTGTTAAATGCCACAAAGGAATGATGGGGATATGGCTAGGAAAACTTTGAAGGATTATTTTTTTTACAGTTTAATTTGTAAACCAGCCTGAATAATGCATAGCAATAACACTTAGACTTATATACAGCTCACAGTGCTTTACAGCCCTCCCTAAGTAGTTTACAGAGTCAGCCTATTGCCTCCCAACAATCTGGGTCCTCATTTTACTGATCTCGGAAGGATGATGGAAGGATGGAAGGCTGAGTCAACCTTGAACCGGTGAGAATCGAACTGCCGAACTGCTGGCAGCCGACAGTCAGCAGAAGTAGCCTGCAGTACTGCATTCTGACCACTGCGCTGCCGTGGCTCTAAAGGCGTAGAAATACCTTTGCTCAAAAATATGAATGAGCGGCACTATGAGTTTATTTCATCCTTGTAAAATGTTGTGATGGAGTCTTGAGCCAAGACCATGGGAACCTGGAGAGGCAGCAGAATTACAGAAGAAAGTTGAACAATTATTAAAAAAATGGATACTCATTATTTCAGAGGAAGGGTAAAGCATGAGGAAGGGAATCAGAGTAACTCCACCTAAATTACACTAGGTATAAGTTTATCCAGAGAAGCGTTTTAAGAGACTTTCCAGATTTTGTTATGTTACCCTACTAATAATAAAGATCTTTCCAGAAATCCAAATGATTTGTTCTGGCCTGTCAGCTGCTGGCCTCTCCAGCAGCCAAATCAGAGGAGGAGGAGGTGTGGCAATTAGGGTCAGCATCAAGGCAACTTGAGAGCTCCGAGCGAGAAGAGGGAGTGGAGCTGGCAGAGATGGAAAGACAGAGGTGGAGCCTGGGCCGTCTGTCAGCCCTCAGATGGAGAGTCAACAGCCCCCAGTTCTGGAGGTGGCTGATGGAGAAGAGGAGGAATAGCTGGGTCCAGGAATATTTGAGTTAACTTCAGAGGGTTTGTCATGTTTGGGGAGCTGGGTCAGAACATGATTCTTGTTCCTTCCTAAGTTTAGTTCCTCTCGAGGCCTGCCAAGAATGGGGGTGATGCTCTTTTGTTCAATTATCTGTAGCTTGGGAATTAGGACCACTCTTGGATTATGTTCTTCATATTGTTCTTTTGACCAGCTGAAAGGGAAAAAAGGGGTGAACACTTATTGATTTATTGTGCTTTCTGTGCCCTTTCTAAATTTTGGAATTGGCAGAAATAAAGATAATTGTGGGTTAGTTTCAAATTGCTTTTTGAAGATTTGGGGAAAGAAATAGAAATGTGTGGAAATGCTCAGAGCTCATACAATATCTACAGCAGTATTTTATTTTTGAAATGTTCATTTGGCAACTATGCCTAGATGCAATTTCCTGATCTCATTTGAGAACTGATTCTAACATATCAATGGAGAGCATAATTAGAAATAGGCCTTTTATGAATCTAACAGCTCTATTGTGGAGCCAAATTGTGAGCTAAAATTCAAGTGCCATTTTTCTAAGAAATGTAAGCATGTTAAACTGCAAAAATAAAGCCTGAGAGTAAGAGTGAAGGGAATAATATGTATGGTTCCAGAAATATTAACATATGACAAGTGAGCTGTAAAGCATTAAGTAACATTAGGTAACATTCTCCATTTCAAAAAGTCTTAATTTGAAGGAAAGTAATGTACAAAAAATGTCTAGCGAATTATCAGCTTACATAGATGTTGTTCATGTTTTTTCCCCCAAAGTAACTGTTACATAATAAAGCATTCAGTCTTAAGCTAAATTACTTGATATTGAAATCACCACTGCATTGTTACTTGGAGTGTGTGTACTTGGAGTGAATGTGTATAATAGCCCTTCAAGTCAATTTTTTACTTATAATGAATATAAGGATAAGTCTCTGCAATTTTCTTGGCAAGGTCCTTCAGAAGTGGTTTACCATTGCTTCCTTCCTAATGCTGAGAAAAAGTGATTGCCACAAGGTGAGCCAGCTGGCTTTGTGCCTAAGGTGGGAGTGGAACTCACATCCTGTCAGTCTCAACCTGATGCTTTAATCACTACCCCCAAACTGGCTGAGAGAGAGAGAGGGAGAGAGGGAGGGGG
>JANHFL010001645.1:36407-48466 GCA_032468155.1 Oxyrhabdium leporinum | reverse complement strand
TTTTTTGGTTTGTTTGTTTTGGGGGTGGGGTGGGGGTGTTGAAAAGCAATTTCATGGCTCCTGCACTTTAAGTTCCCATCAGAAAGTTGAGCCTTTGATCAGGCAGAGAGGTGCCTTGCTGTGCTTTCCTTGGCAAATCACAGATTTCTTAATTAACATTCTGCATCTTTGTGGTGCTAAATTGGGCCTTGGCTCACTTTATATCTACAGATTTATCTAGGTTGCACAGACTTAATCCCTAAAGGACTTATAGGTATCGGTCGCTAAGGAGCCCTTTCGTACAACCATCATCTCCTCCTTGTCCTTCAAATTTTTCAGGGTACATAGGAGGATGGGACATGCTAAGCAGAATTAAAGCTATAGAAACCCAATTCAATCTCTGGATTACGAATAGATGAAAACAGACACCTAAATTTCTCCAATTTCCAGAAAACTTAACAGAAGGTATTTAAGAGAAATATAAATGATAGATGTAATGAATAAAGGATGACAAATGAACATTTAAAAAAAAAAAAACCCACATGAATATGGCAACATGATAAAGACAAATTTGGAAGTACTTTAAAATGGAAATGAAATACACCTCAGCATCGTAAGGAACTCTGTGATGAGAGTCTTTGGTCAGTCTGCTATCCAAGTGCTAACAGTTGCTGGCAAAAAACAGGGATGAGCTTGCACCGTTTATCGTTTAACTGGACTTCGATTGGACAACAGTGCAAATAGACAATATCTAGAATTTGGCGGCATGTCCACTTTGGACTTATTGTTTTGTTGAATGTTTCTCAGAAAATTTCTCCAAAGGTTTCTTTGGGGTAAAATTTCTCCTTTTGGTGTCCTTGGCTTGCTTCTTTTTAAGTGTCATTTGTTGGCAGCTATGCCATTTGGCATCCAATGTCCTAAACTTAGCACTGAAATTTCAGACACTATTGGAGAAAAATAAACAGCCATCTCCGTCTCAGATTGCCCTTCCTGTCCAGACAGGGAAACGAAAAACAGAAAAATTATGGTAATGTTCACAGGAAAATACCTTTCATGAGATTACCACAGAGTTATAGCCAAAGTGCTACAGAATGGCACATAAAGACAAACTAAGGACTTTGTCCAAGTGAATATTTAACTGGGAATTGCCAAAGAAATATGTATGTGCCACACTCATATATGACATTTATTTTATGTATGTCCTATTTTTAATCCATAGAGGGCAGCATCTGATGGGATTTCATTGTGGTCTGTCAGTGAGATACTGACAAGATGCACCTTTAGCTTTGATAATGTTTTACTTTTAAATTATACAGAAAATAGTTATAGTCTAATTACTAAAAACTAAATTTATGAAGTGGGTTTGCATGTGGGGTCATGGTGTATAAAAAGGAAATGATTGTCACTTGGCTTGGAATCTGAAATAATATGTGATTCAGCCAAAAGCCAAGAGCTATGTGATTTGGGAGAAGATTTATATAGCCCTATCATCCAGCCAGCTCCATATTGTCTAGTTTGCCTGGCAAGTTACCAACAACTTGAATCAAGGTCATTTTCAGTCCTCTCCTTAAATAGGCATACAAAGATCTGAATCAACACCTTTTGGTGTATAAAATCTACAAGGGAAATTTATGCTGTCTCATTCTGCATGGTAGCTTTATACTTTCTCTGACTTGTTTCTAAAATGAGTAATTCAGGACATCTCTGGTGCTTGCTTATCTAACTGTATGTAAGACAACAAAGGTTCTTATAATTTTCAGTGGAGCTACATTTATTCATTTTTGTTCTAAGCTAAAAGTGATTAATCCTGTGTAAATAAAGCATATTGCCTACTGTTTGTTTGTTTAATGAGGTTTCAGGGATCTTAATATGGTTGCAAGTGAATTTTGAAATAGCCATTATCCTTCCTCCATATGCTCTAGAGTAAGCAGTATCTCCTTCCCTGAAAGTTCTTAGAGTCTGCTGATCCCTTATATTTAAGAATAACATTGTTTAGTTCCTCTGGGTAAGTGCTACAGCTCTCCTCATCCAGTTTGATATTTGAATTCAAGAGGAGACTTGTGAGAAGATATGCCACTGAATTTAGCTAAAGAATATTGAATAATGAAATGATAGAATATCTCATTAGAAAGACAACACTCATTGTGTAGTTGTTTTAGCTGAAATGTATAGTCTTAGCCTAGATATCATTAAGTAGTGACAGACATTCATTATATATGATTTATTAAGAAATACATGAGAAAAAAGTCTTCTGCTTAAATCACATCTTGAAGAGAGGGGGATTGGCAGGAAGTGAGTTAGCTCTTAAGCACCAAGATTTGAGTAGGTGAGAAACAGAGAAAAGGACAGGTTGGGAAGACCTTTCTCTCATCTCTTTCTTGCTGTTTGCTCTATGATCCAAAGATACAAAGACATTACTTTATCTTCAACATATTCCAATTAAATAGCTGCAGTGCCTCGATGGGCTATAAAAATTGTGAGCTGATTCCGAGGCGGTATCAGACGGAGATCTTTAAAAAAAAAAAGTTTGACTAAATTAGATCAAGGTTCAGTACTGTGTTTCTATCCAGAGTCCATCAATACCTTATGAGTTATAAGGTATGCACCCACAAACTGAATGTTGGACTGCCTTTGCTGGTCATTGGTGCTGCAGTATAAATCTTTGGAAATAGCCAAATTGGGAACCCTGCCACATATAGTTATGCTGTGTTGTTTGCATCCAGCTTCCGCCAGTTAAGAGATGTGGTGTCTTAGAATATGGAGGATTCTTTAGTGATCCTGTTTAATAGGAATTTTTTTTTTGCCCTGCCATCCATGGATTTATCTAAACCAGGCTTTAAGAAAATACTCAACACTATCGTCTTCTCAACTTTCCCAAAGTGTTTTGACTTTTCTCTTTGGGAAAACTTTGAATTCTGGCATGGCAAAATTAGAGCGATTTCTGACAAAGAGATAACGAATGTCTCTATCAATAGATAAAAAGATTCAAGGAACTGTGAGTTGTTCAGAACAGAGAAAGGTGATAGAATGATTAACAGTGCTGGAACTGGAAGCCTTTTTCATCTTTGTGCCTTTCAAGGAACTGGGAATACACCTCTCAGATCTGAACTATATAGATCTCTCCTTTCCCTGTTCTTGATACAATACAGGAAATGAAATTCATTGAACCAAAGTGAATATAGTTCTTTTCAATCCAAAGTATTAGCTCGGCCATCATTTTATCTTAAGAGACATTGCCTCTAGCATCTCCCCTGATTACTCAACCCCCCAGAAGCCCTAAGAGTCAAGAATGAAAGGTTCAGAAGAGATCCAGAAAAATACCCTCTTAAACAGCTCTAGAACTCATATATTTGTTGGAAGTTTATTAAGTTACACATATATTGTATAAATATATCAGTTCTGTATTGCCCCAACAGATCAGCAGCCGCAACCATTAGATTCGGCTCCATCCCAGATTTATATTCCAGTTTACAAACAAATTTGGCTATTACAATTGGTGCTGTTTACACCTCTGGTGGTGATTGAGTAAGCTGCTTCAGAGGGATGGTCAGGAAGAGAGGTCTAATTCTGAGTTGCTTGATTCCTAGAAAATGGTTAACTATGTGCAGATAGAAATAAATGTGATTAGGGGAGCCCATGTAATGGGGATGTTTATTCCTTTTTATCCTAGACCACCAATCATATAACAAAACTGGGCTGAAGACCATCCTTGGATTTCCAGGAATGATGGAGTCAGGATAATAACTAAATTTGAGTCACATAGATTTATTTGCATTTATTGCAATTCAATATAGTTAGTATCACAACTTTCATGTATGGAATAGTTTCCTCCTCTCATATAAAAATTACCTTTTAAAAGTCTCAGGACTCAAGATTGTCATGGACTGAAGGCAGTCCTAGTTCTTATGAATAACAGAACAGAATGACAGAGTTAGAAGGGACCTTGGAGGTCTTCTAGTCCAACCCCTTGCTCAGGCAGGAAACCATATACTATTTCAAGGAAATGTTTGTCCAATATCTTCTTAAAAACTTTCCATGTTGGAGCACCCACAACTTCTGGAGGCATGTTGTTCCACTGATTAATTGTTCTAACTGTGGAGGAAATTTCTCCTTAGTTCTAGGTTGCTTCTCTCCTTGATTACTTTCCATCAATTGATTAGTTGAGCCATGGTGGCACAGTGGTTAGAATGCAGTATTGCAGGCTAATTCTGCTGACTGCCAGCAGTTTGAGTTTCACAGGCTCAAGGTTGACTCAGCCTTCCATCCTTCCGAGCTCAATAAAATGAGGACCCAGACTGTTGAGAGCAGTAAGTTGACTCTGTAAACTGCTTAAGAGAGGGCTGTAAAGCACTAGGAAGCAGTATATAAGTCTAAGTACAATTGCTATTCCAACCATGCACTACCTGGATTCTTCAGGTAGTACATCTCTGCTACAATTAATGATACAGGGAAGGCATCTAAGACTCCTTAAGGCTCTTCTTTCCAAGTCTGCATTTGCTGAAGCTCATCCAACTATGCAAATGAAGCTTTTTTTTCATTTTTAGCACATGGAACATCTGGATTTTTTTTTAAAAAAACCCATCATTTTTGTTTTTAAAAAGTTGAGGTTTTCTTTCTTCTCTCCCTTTTTCCTGGAACTACTTTGCTGTTGGATCAGCATTGGCAAGTTACGGTCTTGTACCCTTTCTTCATATATTAATTAAGCCTATATTTGGGACTATTAAAACATCAGTGGATTGATCACAAAATATTTTCATCCATTTTATACTTTGGCCTCAGCCATGGAAGCTCACTAAGTGATTTTGAGCTTGCTGTTCTCATTCAGTCCAACCTATTCCACAGGGTCATTGTTGTGGGGAGAAATAGAGGAGGGCAATCTCTGTACTACCTTGAACTCCTGGAGGGTATGCAGGCTATAAACAACAAAGTCAAACTTATTTCTCTCGTGTCTCTTTCTTGCAAAGCATTCTTGATTCAGAGAAAGCTGTATTTTTCATAGAAACTAATGCAGAAAGCACGACTAACATCTTGAACTAATGCACTGAAGAAATAAAGATGGGCATCTTCATCGGGCTATTTGAAGAAAGGTGATTTTCACAGTGATACTTCCCTTTATACATTAAAGGAAAAAAAGGGTAGACAGTAGGTTTTCCCACTCTTTGTGTGCGGGCTCAGAAATACCAAGTGTCTTTCACAGCTGTTGGCAATTAAGGCACTATTGAAAAGAGAACTATAAGGGGCCCAAATCTTTTTACATATCAAAGCTTAGAGAGATGAAGAGGCTTTTGACTGGGGAACTTCAGACTTGCACAGGTGAAGTAGGAATGTATCCCTAAATGTAGCTGCCAGCATGTGTGCCTGAAGCATATTGGTTATCAGTGCTGTGGCTGTAGAGAGTTCCACCAGTGATGAGCCAATATCTTTAGAAAGCACTAGATAACCCATACCTCATTGAGTCATTGTTTCAGAGATATTCGCTTAACTAAACAGTCTAGAAATAGAATGACCAAGGGTGGGTAAAAAAGCAGTCAGAACAGGAGCCACTTTCGACTTCCTGCTGGTTTCCCCATTGAGTTTCCTTGTGAAAATCTGGCAGGCAGCATCAGAAATCTTCCTTCTTTTCCCTCTGTGCAGGTAAATGACTGCTGCTGGGTGGGGAGAGAGAGTGAAGGATTGTGAGACTGGCTGGGCAACTGTCACAGAATGTTGAAAATAAAATCATATGATCACAGCAGCAGCTTGTAGCACACCAGTAATTAGTAGCACTAAAGCAGCTGGTACATATCCACATTTCATACTTCTGGGAATCATGGATTTTGGATTTTGGACACATTCTGAGCACATTCTATAAGTACCCCATTTAAGGTAACTTGTTTCAAAAATTGTTACCCTATGATGCATTATTTCACCCAGTTAGAGGTCATGACAAGGAGAGTTTTAGTAGTAAATAGATTTCCCAGGTATGAAGTGAACAAATGACATCTCTCTTGAATTTTTAAACTGAACTGTTTCCTATTTGTATCTAGAAATGTAAGAGAAGCAGAGTTGGGGTTGGGGGATATGAAAGCAAAAAAATTGCTCTTCCATGGCGTTGAATTGTATTATGTCACAAATGCAAGCACTTAATGTGTTGTGATTTTGTGTCACATTAACACAACTAGTGGAGAAGATTTACTGTACAGGTAGTGGTGCAGTCACAGAATGGCAAGTCTGTCATTTTGCTATGGTCAATCTGCTGTGACTTTGTGTTTTTATTGATATGTCACCATTCTGACCATCTGTGCCATTTGTGGGATTGTGCCACAGTATGAGATCCATAGATTATATCTCCTTTGTGTGGATTACGTAGAAAATGTAGACAACATTGCTTGCTGAATTGCAGTGAAGGCCAACCCATTCAACATGTCCAATTTAAAACTGAGTGCAAACATTCCCAGCCATCCTGGGAATATTCAAGCTGCTCCTCAATTCCTCCAGACTCCCATTAACAACAATTCATTTCATCTGACAATTCACACCTCACCCTTGAGTGAATTACCCAACTGATTTACGAACTAGACTATAAAACAAGAACTCCAGTACAGGAAGCTTTTACCTCCTTGCAACAAGAGGTGTACAAGATGAGCAAAATCCATTGGACGAGTTAAATATCAGATGGTATCACATTGTGGCTAATTTGTTCGCTTTAATTTGCAGAAGTTACTACTGTACAATTTCTGTACATAGAGGCTGTCCAAATAGGGGATAGTGCCATATGTTTATTAAGCATTCAAAGGCAAGCATTGCAGAGGCCAGGGCCATAGAATATGTTACTTTGGCTTACAGCATTCTTTCTGACCTACATTGTCTCCCTCACCTTGAGTGGAAAACAGCAGCATCTATTCCTCATTTCCCCAGGGCCTCTCATTTCCCTCTCTTTTATTTTCTTAAATGGCACTCCAGGCCCTTTAAAGTCTTGGTTAATTCGTTGCCAGAAGACATGATGTATGTTGTTCCACAAAAAAATGTTGAAAATAAGGAGGAGTAGAGAAAAGGAGAAAGAGGAGGAGCAGAGAGTGGTGATGTACCTAGTAGAGGTGGAATCTAGTGCGTGATGGAATTAGTTTAAGCCTATACAAAGCCCTAGTTAATGCCCTGAGTTTCAGGATCAATGAACTATCCTACAGTCTTTGGCAGAGAAATATATGGACATGTAGACATGCTCCCTGTATGTTGCCTTTATTGATATAAAGCTAGCATTTGATTCAATATCTAGAGAAAAGCTCTGGGAGAAGCTATCGTAATTACCTATAGATCAGATTTTACTCTTCCTAATTAGGATGCTGCATGATAACACCATCAGGCAGGTTAAGATAGGGCAGCAATGGCCAGCTTTCTGCAATTATTTCCATCTAGATAGGAGTAAAACAGGGATGTATCTTGCCTTCCCTCTTTTTAATATATATGTCGATTTCCATCTTCCTGTACTTAACAATAGGCAGTAGTGTATGCTCCTGCTTGCAAATGACATAGCCATTTTCTCTCTCACTCTGTGGGCTCTAGCAGATTACTTTAGAGAAGAATTGCTTACAATAAACTTCTTCAAAATTAAAAATTATGGTCTTTTCAAAGAGGTGAGATGTCAAAAATATTGATGGAACATATGCAATAGTACTATAGACCAAGTTTTATCTTTTAAATAACTTGACATACTACTCCAACAATTGGGCATCTGGCAAAAACAAATTAAATTTATCTCAAATCAGGCCAATGATAGTGCTAAGCTTATACTCAATGTCTTTGATACTAGAAGAGATGAGAATAAAACCACTGTTTTCAGACCTAAATCTATCTTCCCAATGCTATATGGCTCACAGGTTTGTGCATACAAAAACCCCAGATACAATACAGTCCAGATTCTTACTATTCAGAATACTCTCTCTCTTCTAAACACAGCCCTTCACTCAGAAAGTAGAATGATTCCTTTGAATCTTAGACCCCATATATATTGGTGATATTTTTGTCTTAAGTTTCACTTTTCCAGTAATTCTCTGGCTGTCATAATTCTTTTTGATAATTTCCCCTTTTCTTAGAAAGCTGGGATCCAAATAAACTTGGATTTGTCAAAAACACATCATGAATTTCCTTCTGTGAAAAAATGATTAAATTAGTGAATAAGGAAAATGCAGTGGACATAGTATACTTGGACTTCACTAAGGCATTTGACAAAGTAGATCACAGCCTACTTCTTGGTAAGATAGAACAATGTGTAAAACAGTGGGGAACCTCAAGATTCTGTCTTAGGCCCAGTACTCTTCAACAACTTCAGAAATGATCTAGATGAGGTGATAGAAGGGGAACCCACCAAATTTGAAGACAACACAAAGCTGGGGGGTGGAAAGGGGGAATAGCCACCATTTTATAAGATAGACTCATGATTCAGAAGTACCTTGATAGAGTTTATCATGGTTTCACACATGGAAATGCAATTCAGTGGTGAGAAAAATAAGGTCCTGTATATAGGCAAGAAAAACCAAATGCACAGGTAAAGAACAGGTGTACTTGTCTCAATAATAGCAACTGTGAGAGGGATCTAGGTGTTCTAGTAGACCACCACTTAAGTATGAGCCAGTGTGCTACAGTTGCTAACAAAGCAATGCAGTCTTAGGCTGCTTCAACAGAGAGATAATTTGGAGATCACTGGTGAGATCACACTTGGAATACTGCGATCAACTCTGGTCATCACAATAAAAAAAATGTTGTTGAGACCCTAGAAAGAGTGCAGCAAAGAGCAACAAATCGATAAGGGTTCTGGAGACTGAACCATATGATGAATGATTGAGGGAACTAGGCATGTCTAGACTACTGAAGAGAAGGACTAGGGGTGATATAATAGAAGTCTACCAGTATTTAAAGGGCTATCACAGAGAAGGGGTTGATTTAGTCTCCAAAGCATTTCCTGATTTTGAGAACAATCAGTAGAATAGTTTACCTCCAGAAGTTAGGGGTGCTCCATCACTGGAGGTTTTGAAGAAGATACTGGACAGTCACCTGTCTGGAATGCTTGAGCAGGATGTTCAGCTGGAAGACCTCCAAGCTCTCGCCCAACCCTATGTTCAGTTGTGTTTTCTCATGGAATGACCTCCTGGCCCTGGAGCTTTCAAAAGCAGATGTTTGACAAAGTTCTTCAGTGTGGCTGGCAGTATATAAACATGAGATCTTTCCAGCCAGCAAATTATTTATTTATTTAATATTACCTGCCTGTCACACTGCAGAAGTTTCTCTCTAGCTTGCCTTAAGGTCCTGCTATCTGCATTAGTGAAAGAAAGATATAATAATATTCATTTTGCAAATTGAAAATTGTCCCTATACACTGGAGGAATCCACAATTCTAACTCAACCAATGATTCTCAACCTTAGCATCTTTAAGTTGTGTGGACTTCAACTCCAAGAATTCCCCAGCCAGACTTGGAATTGAATTTTGGGCATCGAAGCCCACTCATCTTAGGTTGAGACACACTGCTGTAGCCCATGTAGGCCCCTTCAGAGCCCTTTTTATAATAAGTTATGTTCCACCCTTACATTTTCATCTGCCAACAGAAATCCCTTCTGTCTTGAGAGCCGTCTTATTTGTTCCTTCCTATCAGACTAGAAAGGCAGCATCACCTAAAAGGTGTATATTCTCTCAGTCATTTTCCTAAGCAGGAAACTAATTTCTTAGTTTTATGATTTATCAATGTACAGTTGTACTTTGTTCTGTGTTTCTTACATAACACCTAGGTGTTATCTCTTGTCATTTCTTATTTGTTATTGACCAATATAAGATTTAGTTATACACACTTAAATATACACAAACTCATATCCCTGTGCATTGACTTAATAGCATCATAGGCAATGAATAGAATGGGTAGAATTCTAGTATTTCATAAAATACTTTTATCACTTTATTTTTATTTTTTTAGACCTATATTCTACTTTTAATATCCTGCTATCTGTATTTATTGCACTGCGGCAAGTGTCTTATTCACTTCTGTTGACATCTTAGAAATGTTTCAGACTCTAAATCGTTTATTGTTCTTTCCAGATAATATCCCTCTTTCTTTTCTATGTCATGGCTTCCCATACTTTTTAAATTTTATTTATGCTGTCAACTGTCCAATTTGTTGGTCAGTGACTTTAATAAAAACATCAAATTAGTTTTCCATTGAAAAGTTTAAATTTACTCTTTGAAACAAAAGTCAAGAAGGAATTATTAGGCCCATGCTAAAAAACTAAGCAAAATGATCACCTCCCTCAAACTCAGCAAGGATTCCTTCCATTTTATTTTCCCTTTTAAGTCTCATTTGAAAAGGAGGTATATTTCATCTATAGATGCCCGTGTTTAGAACTCACTAGTAAAGGAAATCCCATCTAATCAATTTAAAATTTTGTCTATTATGCCAGCAATTTAGATTTCAGATGTGGATAATAAGGCAGTTAAATCAGTGTGCAAAATCCAGGTAATTTATGAGGAAAAAGGGGTTTTTATTTTTAAAAAATGGCATTTAAAAATAATTAATAAATTCATCTGATAGCTGAAAGGTATTACTAAAATCCTGGGCCCCAAGGCAAACCTCTCAAATGGACCACCCCAGCATTACTAAGCAGTTAAAAGTAACAGTGGCTATCTCTAAAATACCGGTGCAACTTTGATGTTTGAGACTTTCCCTCACAAACTATTATTGGCATGTTGTCTAAGGGCAGAACAATTTCAGCAGTTTTCATTTTCATTACAAAAATCTGGATGACCTCTAGATGGCAGCTAAGAGAGCTTTTCTGTAATGCTTTGCTTCCATCTAGCAGTCACTTAAGCCAACATACTGGCTTGCAGTCCACTTCTATCATCCTCACCCTCCACACCAATCCCTAATTTCCTGTATAAGTATATATCAGCCCTGCCGCAGACCACAAGGAGAGTTAGCTCTTCAAACAATTTAATGTGCAAGTGGAACCCTTAGGCCTGTTGGTTCCAAGCCATTCTTCATCCCTACCTTGACTAAATTTATGCCACTGATATAGTCCGATGAACTGTAAAAAAGATGGGAACTCCTATGATATCATATCCAGAATATGCTAGATTGGTGAAAGATCTGTATGTGAGTTTTATGTATACGTAATAAGATCAAGAACATTAACACATAATCATCATTTCTACTCTGGATGAACATCTCTTTTAAGAGATAGGATTTCCTATTTGGACAGCAATGCCCAGGTAGAAACATCCACGTTGGGTCAGGTCAATGACAGTATGAGTTTTATGCCATCAGGATACTGCCTCAGTCTTGTGGCCATCAAGATACTGCCCTTAAATGTCCACTTATGGGACTATGAGTGGGACATAGTGTTTTTTATTGGCAGGCAGGCAGAAATTATATGAAGAAAAAAAGAGTATTCAAAGAATGAAAGTCACAACCATGTCAATGCCTGCAAGACTGTTGCATATATGTAGAGTCAACAGAAGTTGAACTTGACTTGAGGGTGTCTTTACCTATAATGAGATATATTGGAGTTTTTCTGTCTTTCTGTAATGGATTTTCCAAAGATAAGACAAAAGAAAGGGAAACCAATAGAAATAGAAAGAAGGTTACAAATGCAAGATGATGTCACTTTAACCTTCTGTATCATGGTGTGAATAAGATGATACATTAGCACAATAAAAGCCTTTTCTGAAAACATCCTGGATCTATTTCTCCATCAAGATCTGTATCTATAGGCACCTATTCTCCAATGTTTCATACAGAAGCCTCCTAGCCACTTCACCTTTGAACAGAAAATTCTAGAGCACTCAGTCACTGAGCTATAGACTCTTCCTCCACACCCTAGTCCTAACATTTGGATAAGAGCACATTAAGGAAATCATTTGAATTAATTTACATATAATCTACATAAATACCATGATCTATCTCCAACAAAGAAAGTGCCTATTTACAAAGGATGGGAAGAAAAACACCCAACATTCTTGATTTTAGTCTTCTTCAGAGTAAACTGGCAGGAATAGCTAACACCCTAGAAGATAGGCTCAAGATCCAGATGGATCTTGACAGACTTGAACACTGGGCCCT
>JANHFL010001645.1:23902-34576 GCA_032468155.1 Oxyrhabdium leporinum | reverse complement strand
CAACCTTGAGCCTGGTGAGAGTTGAACTGCCAAATTGCAGGCAGCTGGCAGTCAGCAGAAGTAGCCTGCAGTACTGCAGTTTAACCTTTGCGTCACCATGGCTCAGGTAGTCCTTGATTTACAGCCATTCCTTTAGTAACCATTTGAAATTACAAGAGTACTGAAAAAAAGTGAATTATGAACTTACAACTGTTGCAGTATCTCCATGGTCACGTGATCAAAATTCAGGTGCTTGGCACCTGGCTCGTATTTATGATGGTTGCAATGTTTCGGGGTCATGTGATCCCCTTTTGCAACCTTCTGACAAGCAGAGTCAATGGGGAATCCAGATTCACTTAACAACCATGTTACTAACTTAACAACTGCAGTGGTTCACTTAACAACTGCGGCATGAAAGGTCATAAAATGAGGCAAATTTCACTTGTCTTGCTTAGCAACAGAAATTTTATGCTCAGTTGTGATCATTAAGTCAAGGGCTACCTGTATTATGTATCTCCATTTCCTTAATGTCTGATATATTATTCCCTCAGATACCTGTATGCACTCTAGCTCATGTTTATTAATTATGGCATTTAAAACTATATAGATTGAGTCCTCCACTATTCCTACAAAGCTAAAAGTCTCTTCCTGCCATATTAAGTCACACTGATGAGGTACTATTATAGGGAACACTGAGTAAATACAAGTTAGTAGTTGGTTACAATGCAATATATCTATTAAATTTTATCTGATGTAAACTATAGGTAATACCTAGTTATTCTTCTTACAAAGCATGCATAGATATTTAAAGCCAAAGCTGCTTTTTCAAGAGGCAACTGGACTTTCTGGTTTTTCTTTGAAGATGTTTCACTTTTCATCCAAGAAGCTTTTTCAAACCAGAAAGTCCAGTTGCCTCTTGAAAAAAGCACCTTTGGCACAACCATGACCTGGATGACTGAGAATCTTGATAGACATATAGATGTTAAAAGAATTTCATTGAGCTTGGTGAACAATTCTTGAGTGAAAGTCTCTGCTGTGCTTTAACAAAGTAACTCCCTTCTTCAGGGCAGTCTGACTAAAATCTCTTTATATACCTAAAGTATTGTCATGACCTTGCTTTTCAGATTCTTTAGCTTCTGTTGGCTTACTTCCATTTCATTAGAAAATTTCAGTTTCCAAAGATCATATTTTCCACTTGGTCTCTCATGCTTCTGCTCAAGTTGGCAATATTATGAAAATATTTTGTAGAGCCTTGGGGTTGCAATTTTCTTAGTTATTGTGCAGGACTTTTGCATGTTATACTATCATGTTGTTGACTTGCCTTCATTTAAAAGATAGATATCAACCCACAGCTATGAGATAGTAGTGAAGAAAAATATTATCTGTTAAACATATTCAGTAAAGTTACAAGGACAACCATATTTTATTTAATTAGTGGTTCGCCAGATTTCTCTAATAACCAGCATAGGTATTATTAATCCTCCAAGATCAACCTTCGTCAACTTACCTTCTGCATGTTTTTACTCTGTATTTCATTCCAGACTCTAAATGACTGAATTTCGTGCAAATATTAAGCAGCATAGGAAGCAAGATAAAACAATATAGATGTAGTCGTATGGCACCATCTTCTAGGTGCCTCCGAAAAAGACTGGAATTGTCACACTTTAACTTGGCACAACTAAGTCTCTCTGTAGACATAGAATCCCACATTAGCTGCTACTCAGGAATAAGGGAATTCAAGAGATCCAATAGTGAAAGGTAAATGGTACTTTGAAATATAAAATTCATGTGCATGCAAAAGATCTTCCTGATACAGAGCACAAAATCTCTCTCTCTCTCTCTCTCTGAATAAATAAGCATCAACCCCAGGGTTGGAATATTAAGGCTTTTCCTTTCAATTGTTCTGCCCAACAGACTCTTGGCCATTTTCTTCTTCAGTTTGAGAAAGCAATTGCTCTAATTTGTACAGTGGTTCTATCTAGTCTGAGCCACCCATTTTCAGACTCCCTAGATTCAACCCTTATGGAATTTTACAGGAATTACTACAAAACAGTTCTTCCAGGGTCCAACACTTCATTGTCACTGATAAGAATACTGTGGTTGATAGTATCAGCAGATGCTGAAAGATTCACAAGATTTAGCAGATTGTATTTTCCCTATCTAGTATCTGGTATAATTCATTTACCAGTTTAGCAAAGCAGTTTCAATTCCACATTCAGGATAAAATCCCTGCTACAGTAGATTTGGATCATCATTTTCAAGCCAATTCATCAGGAGCCATTTTGTTATTGCTTTCTTAGTCGTCTTATCCAGTAACAGAATATTGAGAATAGCCTCTAATTAATCATCCAAGTCCAAGAAGGGCTTTTAAAATGTGACTCCCTTAAGCAAGCATGATATGCCTCACTCATGTGAGCATTAATTTCCTGCAGAAAGGAAGAATTCCATCGACTCTTTCCCAACTTAGTTTATGTAATCTACCAGCTAGGGAATGGTTGGAGAAGTCAATTGGTGCCATCACTTTTCCACAGATCCTGTCCACATTCTCAACATACTGTATACAAACTGAATAGGATCCATATAAATATGACAAATTATTTCTCATATTGCATTCCTATTACCTGACCCAATAACTTTGGGATCCAAGTTGAGACGAATCTAGTAAATTTGCAAATCTTTGCAAAAAAAGATGAATCTCCAACAGTTCCAGTTCACCCACCTCTATCTTATCAACAGCTTGATTAAGGATATGTTGCACACTATCCAAAACTGTGGCCACCCTGTTTTGTGTAGATGTAATTAGACAAAAAAGTAAACATATTTGGGTACATCCACTGTATTGGGATAGAATTGCAGATGGGCCTTAAGAGTAGTTCTATTCTTTATTTAAAGAAGTTTGTCCTGAATGTTCCTCCAGCATGGAAGGCTGGTTAAATGAACTACAAAATTTGTAGCAGCTACCAATATAGAACTGATCATAGAGTTAAACTTTTCTAGAGTTACAGAGTCATCTTTTTTGACATAATCAGTTCCAGGAAAATACAATGCCAAATACAGCATGTGGCCTGCTGCATGCATATGTTAAGATTACAAGTCCTAATACTCCTAACCTAATCAAAATTACCATACAACTGCTACGTAATGGGGGGGCAGGGGATGAGCTTTTGAGGAAGGCTTATATATATTAAGAGTAGGAAACTGTCCCCATTTGGAGAATTGTCCTTGAGAAGCAAGTATGACAAATATTTGGAACCATAGTATTTTCCTAGCACCTCATTCTTTTTCTTTCAACATTTCCTGTTTTTTCATATATCTGCTTGGCTCACAAGCGCATGGAAGTATGTGGAATCAAAGTCTCATGCTGTTTTATGGAAAGACTTAGCAATACATACACACACACTAAAATATTAAATCAGATATGCAATTGAAAGTGTTTAAGCTTTCCTATTAGTCACATCTACTTCTACAATTTTCCATTCCATTCTCAATTCTCTCTTCCTTTTCTTGAAAATGCCCAGTCCATATTAGGCTATTTGGGGTTCCTGCACCCCTAGTATTTTTTCTGAATACTTTTGGAATACCTACAAATCAGCTTTCACTAAATTATAAAAAAACTTCCTCTACAGGTCATTGGTAAAGGGAGCTATGTTCAACTTCCCTTTTTCTTAAAACTAATGAGGACTTCCTGTATAGTTCATCTCTACATAGAACCATGCTCAGAGAACAGCTGGCTAAATCTAAGTATAGGATATTTGCAGGTCAGGTAAATGCCAAGAGTTCATTTGACATTTCTATTAATTATTTAAGTTTGTCCTTTTCACAGAACATGTCAACATCTCTTGTCTTTTTCTCTTGCTTCCATTAATAGCGAACTGGGGAAAAACATTTCTTAAAATTACAGAAAATATTAAAACATGAAGCCTGTTTCCTTCTTTTTCATATCAAGCTGCAAATGGATGTAGATGATGGTCCTCTCAAATATTAAATAAAATATCTTCAAAATGGATTTCCTTCCAAATTCCTGAAAGCACCTTTCTACTCAGAACTAAGAGAAAGTGAGACAAGCAATGTTCCCTCAGGGCCAAGCTAAATGATATATAAAGTGCTTCATGCTGTACCACATAGTATTTCTTTTTTACTCTAGTGTAAGCATGTGGTATTAAGGAGCACTTAGCTGACCTTAGCTGATCTAAAAAGCTAAACAGGATTAGTATTTGGATTCTCATCTTCCTTACCACAAAATCCCAGGGTTGTAGACTAGACAGGGAAGTTGAGAAGACATTTTGGAAAAAAGACAGTGGTTAATCATTTCCATACAGGTAGTCCTCACTTAATGACCATAATTGAGACCATTAACTCCATTACTAAGTACTGTAGTTGCTAAGCAGAAAATCATGTGACCACAATTGACTTATAACATCACTTCTCGTTTGATCATAAAGTAAGACATCATGTGACCACTATTTCTATGTTCTCCATTAATGCTGCAAGCCAGTTATCAGAAACACACACAAATGACAATCACATGATCATGGGATGCTGCAATGGTCATAAATGCATGTCTGTTGCAAATTGCCCAAATAGTGATCATGTGACTGTGAGACACACAACAATGATTGCAATGTTAGCATTGGTACACTAACTTCAAACAGCTGTTAAATAAGGCACTAAGACAACTCTGTGTACTATTGTTAAGAAAACTACAGGCACCTTTTAAAGCACACAGCGGCCTGATCTACATAGCTATCATCCCATGTGAAGAAGGAAAAACCTGATTTCCCCCTGTTTCAAAATCATCACCCTGCCTACTCTGCGCAATAATGGATCTCTTGCAAATCAACAACTAGTCACCAGGAGCTTCCTCTTTTCGAAATTTAAGAAAGCTTTTTTCCCATTCTTCTGCCATCATCAGGCCAATCACATTCTAATCTTTTTCTCCTCGTTTGGGGGGAGATTTTCATTGTAAATGGGCACACAAACAAATGGACAGATGTAGATTCCAAGAAGTGATAAACTGAGGAATCAGGTTTGTTGGTCCTATGGGACAAGAAATGTAACATCATCTGAAGGAAGCCAAGGTGTAGCTTTTAAAAGCAGCAACCAAAACCTAGAAGGCTTTTACAGAGGCACAATTGAGAGTGTTTTATCATACTGCATCCCTGTTTGGTTTGGTGACAGCAGTGCCTCAGATAGAAAGTCCATACAGAGAGTAGTAAGGACAGCCGAGAAGATTATAGGAAGCTCACTTCCCATTATTTAGGATACTGCTTATAAATGCTATGTGCATAGAGCTCAAAGCATTGCTAGAGACTCCACACACCCACTTTACAGTCTGTTTCTGTTGCTTTTTCTTTGGGAGGAAATTTCAAAGTATTTATTGCAAGATTACCCAAGTCTGTAACAGCTTTGTTTCCTATGCCATCCATCTGGTAAACTCGCAAGATTCATTTTTCTCACCATGTACATGTATAAATCCGAACTAGACTGTGTTGTTTCTCTGTGTCATATAATATATGTGGGGATATGTATGATTTTGTATTCATTTATTTATTTATTCACATTTATGTATGGTATATTGGAAGTGGAGACCCTTTAAGAGCTGCATGTAACAAAATTTCATTTTAATGTATGCCGATTAGTGTACATTCAAAGTGACAATAATTTTACTCTAAATTCCAAGTTCAAAGTGACAATAAAGTTATTCTAAATTCTAAGTCTAAGAAGAGTCAAGGACCGGGAGACGAAGCAAGGTGTCCACAGGGCATGATTGAAAAAGCTAAGATGGGGGCCATGAGGATGCAGTCAAAGCTCTCCCTGTTTTTTTTTAATGTGTGTTTTGAATAAAAATGGAAAAGATGGAAAGACAACAGAGAATTTGGAATGACTGATGGAAGTATGAATCAATTCATATGGTTCTTCTTACAACTAAAGACAGCTTTTTTTTAGGGCTAGTTGGAGTCATATTGGGTGCTTACACTGGGCACTTAGGCAAGTGAAAAGTTTGCTGCTTGGGTGGCAACTTGAGGAAAGAGAGTTCCTTTTCCAACAATTGGGGCAAGCAAAGTGCAGAAAGCAAGATGAGTTTAGCTGCTCGAAACCTTTCAGCATATCTATCCATATGAATAAAAGATTGTTTGCAGAATGTTCTGTATAATATTGTTTATTTAATGGTCGTAGCAGATGGTTAGTGTGGATTTTTATTATTAGTGCTGGTTATTTTTAATGTGAGTTAGTTATTATGAATGTTTTATTTACACCTACCTACTATGAAGATCTATTGTTTATACTTTAAATTGTACTGTAGATATTTATGTTTTACATTATACTGTAGATGTTATTATGTATTACATTTGTATCCCTGTGCAATCAAATAACTCTGAGTGGTTAATATAAAAATAACAGTTCTAGCCAGTAAAGTAAGTCTTTTTTGATTTACTGTGGCATACAAATCTGATAGGCAGTCAGATTTTATTAGTACGGGTATTATTGATTTAAGCTCTTACAAGCATTCTTCTTTTAGCTATGCAATTATCATTATGTTCCTATAATCATTCCTGCAGTAGTTTTCCTGACTTGATGTGCACCAGATGCATTTGACCAGAGAAATGTGACTAGGTGAATGCTGAGGATGATGGCAGTTGCAGTTCCACAGACATTTAAGACTTAGCTGAAGCAAGCTAATGGTCTATACTTTGCCTCATTCTGGAGCAAAGAGTAAAGAGAATAGTTCACCCAAAATTTCTTTACGTTACTAACTGCACATTTTGCTCCATTCCTATAAAAAGCAACAACAAAAGGGAATGTGCCCATGATTTCCTACAACAAAAAGACTCCACAACCTTGGTTACTACTCCTTGCATGCCAACAATACCATGCTTCCCATTTATCATATGGGGGCCCATGGCAAGGCTTGGGAGAAGCATTCCAAGAACACCATGAAAACTACTTAAATGTAGGGGGGTTAGGAGATCCTTTTTACATGGGGAGAAAGGTCAAAGAAAAATAAAAGCCTATGATAGAATTTCCTGTTGCAGAAGGCAGGGGTAATACATACTGCTCATTTCGTGTTCCTGTTGTGAAATTCATCCTGGATAACAGGAGGATGCCACTAGTAAAGTTATGTAGCTATGCATCCCTGGAGGACAGTCACAGCACCTTGTTTTTATTGATATTAGACCTATTCAATTGCTTCAAATTCTGATATGGTGCATGCTGAAACATGTCTCTCTTCTCTGACCTCTTTCTTTTAAAATAGATGTAGTGGCTGATTCAGCACATCCGTGCATTCATTTCTCACGAAAGAACTGCTCTGAATTGACTTGTCCAAAGCCTTGACATTTTTGTACACCACATTGACAGGGAAGGAATGCCAGACAGATAGCTTTGGACAACACAGAGCAATTCCAATAACCATTTTATTTTTTCCCTTTCATACCACACTGTCTTTTGAGAGTGGCTTCCTTGGCAGCAGTTGTATCAGGGCAGATAAAGATTGAATTATTATTTAAAAAAAAAATACGGTTTTTCCTGATACGTCTGCTATTAAAAATGTTTGCAAATAAAGTATTTGAGATGGGAATAATTTCCATAGAATTAGACATGGTTGTCTTTTAAAGCAAAATCAGCAAAAGAGCCCTGTGACACCTTAAAGACAAACTGAGTTACTTTGGCAAATAGGTTTGGCGGCATAGTTCACTGTATCATTCTTGCACCATAATACATTTGTTTGCTTGGAGAATGCCACTAACATCATCCAAATATTCTTCTGCATGTGCAATTCAATATGGCAGATGATTTCTGAATGTAATTTCTAGTCTGGTGTAAATACAGAAATGTGTATTCACAAAATATTTAACCACTGGTGAGCTGAAAGCAAACTAATTGTGTGTCAGCATCAGTTCTTATCTAAGGAATAGAGTTCTTATCTAAGGAATAGAGTAGGAATAGAGTGGGCTTCTGGTAATAATGTTGGGGTCATATGTGTTGCAATGAATCCCATTGGCTTAACATGGGTCAACCATTGTGATTTAGTTTTACAAGGTAAACAGAAAATATTACCCAAACCAATTATACCATATGCAACAAGCACTCATACTTTGCTATAGTGCATGGCTGGATTTATGCAACTTAATGTCAAGATCCCAACTAACAAACCCAAGCAAAGTGGAGGCTAAGGTCTTCCTCTAAGAACTTCTTTACATCAAATAAAAAACTAACTCTAAATATTTCCCACGGTTTCAGTATAATTAAAATAGGAAATAACTCCCTCCCCAAAAGTCACAGGTCATGTTGGCCAATGAGTTTAATTGGTGGGCTATCCAAGCACTCCTCCCTGTCTATCCACCACTGTTAGAGATGACCTTGTTTCCACGAGAAAGTTTTGTGTTTTGTCTAGCAATGCGTTTCATCCTCCTTCCCCCTCCCCACCCTGTGTGGCAACTGAGGAATAGAAAAATGGTTTCTGCCAGGTTCGATTCGAAGTTGACACTTAATGGACATGGCCAAAATTGTGGCCATGTTTTAAGATGTTTCAACATATTATGGCTATGCAGACATTGTCTCATCTTGTTGTACTAATATAATCTTAGTTAGCCATAAGATTGTCTACTGTAATACATTGTGTTATGTCAGAAACCGTGACGCGCAAACAAACAAAGTCCCATCTATGGGATGCAGGCAGCATGCTAAACTATGCCCCCTCTGGTCTATGGAAAAACTCTCTTCACGGAACCAGTCTCTGGTGCCCAAAGAGTTGGGGGCCGCTGTGTTACACTGCTCCAGTTTCAGATTAACAGAGTTGGAAGGGACCTTGTATGTCATCTAGTCCAACCCCCCACCCAAGCAGGAGACCCTACACCATTTCTGACAAATGGCAATCCAATCTCTTCTTGAAAGTCTCAAGTGATGAAACTCCCACAACTTATGAAGGCAACTTCTGTTCCATTGGTTGATTGTTCTCACTGTCAGAAAAATTCTCCTTATTTCCTGGTTGAATTTCTCCTTGTTCAGTTTCTATCCACTATTCCTTGTCTGGCCTACAGGTGCTTTAGAAAATAGCTTGACCCCTTCCTCTCTGTGGCAGCCCCTCAAATATTGGAACATTGCTATCATGTCTCCCTTGGTCCTTCTCTTCACTAGACTAGACATGCCCAGTTCCTGTAACCATTCTTCATATGTTTTAGTCTCTCTGGTTTAAAACATACAGTCTCCCATGAGCTTGGAGACATTCTGTCTATTTGAAGCAGATTCTTGTTCACGTTTTTCTTTTCTGAAAACATGCCTTTTTCTTGATTTACATAAGATAAAGAGGATTTGCATTTTAAAGAAGATCACAGAAAGAAGTGGAAGAACAAAGTTAACAGAGACAATAACCAAATATCTCCTACTCTCTAGGTCTTGGGGTTATGCTTTGCTATTTGTTAATTCAGACTTGTTCTTGTGCAAATTCTGCATAATTGGGTTGCAGGTCATCCCTGACAAGGGCCAGGATGGAAAGTGTTGAGAAGAGGCAAATGGGAATCAAATTAAAACCCTTGATTTTAAGGAAAAAATAATGTCAAATTGAGTTTTTAAAACTGAAATATTAAAACATATTTGTAATTCCCTACTAGTCTCTTGCTAGCAAAAAGAAAACTGTATTTTGATGAAATCATGTTTGCAGAAGAAACCAGCTTTGTAACTGTCATCTTTTTTTCTATCTGATGACAAGCAGGATCACTTGAAACTCAAGAGAACAGATGATTCTGTATTTCTTATTTCTTTAAAATCAGTGAAGCAACACATCTTTTTGCAAACATTAGCGTGATGTGCACGAGACGAGTTCTACTTTAGCAGGTCACCAAATGTTCAGTGTGAGGCTTAGACTTTGAAATCATCAAGCCAAACAATGACTAATATTAACTGGACCTTTATTTCCCATCGCAGATTTACGCCGAATGACAGCTGGTTTTATGGGCATGGCGGTGGCCATCATCCTATTTGGATGGATTATCGGGGTGCTGGGCTGCTGCTGGGATCGAGGCCTTATGCAGTATGTGGCAGGACTTCTCTTCCTCATGGGAGGTAAGGAGAAAACAGGTTGAAAATAAACGCCCCCTTTATCTGCATCAGATTTAATTACGAGGATTAAATGACGAGGGGATTAAAAACAATCCCCTATTTTCTGTTATTATGTAAATCAGCAGCAATGTGCTTAAAATCTTCTACAACGAAAGGTTCTTATAATTAGATATAGGTAGTCCTTACTTAACAACTGTCCTGTTTAGTAACCATTTTAAATCATGGCAGTGCTGGAAAAACTATGCAATGGTCCTTGCACTGATGACCATCCCAATGTCCCACATCGCAATGAGTTCTTGCAATGATGACCATCACAACATCCCACATCACAATGGGTCGTTGCACTGATGACCATCAAAATGTCCCACATCGCAACGGGTCCTTGCCCTGATGACCATCTCAATGTCCCACATTGCAATGGGTCCCTGCCCTGATGACCATCTCAATGTCCCACATTGCAACGGATCCCTGCCCTGATGACCATCACAATGTCCCACATTGCAACAGGTCCTTGCCCTGATGACCATCTCAATGTCCCACATTGCAATGGGTCCCTGCCCTGATGACCATCAAAATGTCCCACATCGCAACGGGTCCTTGCCCTGATGACCATCTCAATGTCCCACATTGCAATGG
>JANHFL010001645.1:9388-19583 GCA_032468155.1 Oxyrhabdium leporinum | reverse complement strand
ATCTAGTCTGTCTGTTGATCCGTTCTATCTATCTATCTCTATTATATCTACATCTATCTATCTATCATCTGTCTATCTATCATCTCAACCCAGTTGGCAGAAAAATCTCTCTTCCCAACATGTACCAACTCCAGTTTTATTCCTGTGCAATGAAATATTGTTAACATAAAGCACATTAAAAGATTGAATGCCATCAGTTTTTGCTTCTCTGGAAGCAGAGTCAAGAAAAAAAAATAAGGATTTCAAATGGCCTCCAGCATTTTGAGGAATACAAAACCCACTCTCTGTCCCCGCTCTGGATGTTAATATTCATTCCATGACCTGCTAAAGACATCCATTCAACAATGCTGTAAAGGATAATCTGTACATAGAAAATCCATATTCCTAGTTGGTGGATGATCCCTGGAGAACATGGCTGCTTCTCAAACGGACTGTTGGGTAGGGAGAACTCGATTCCTTCTTGTTCCCCTTAGAGATTGCACTAGCATCATTTAATTGAACATGGCACTTTCTTCGCTCATTTGCTTCTAAACTGCTTGCCAAGTTACTGGCAGAAGGTATTATGTAGGCTAGAATGAGGACTCATGAGATGAAGGAAGAGTTAAAGGAGAGGGAGAGAGAGAGAGAGAGAGAGAGAGAGAGACAGAGAGAGAGAGAGAGAGAGAGAGACGGACAGACACCAAGGGAGCATGTGCTCCAAGAATGACAACAAGCAAGGACTGAGGGAGCTAATTAGAGCCAGAGATGTTGGTGATGTAAAAGACTTGTTATGGAAGAATAATATCAGGTTCTCAAGAGCATCTCCAGGGAGCTGTCCACCAAGACTCTGAATTTAACTATGTCTTTGAAGATAGCAAGAAAAAAAAAAGGGGGGGGGGATGAAAATGCCTTTGTCAAGCAGTTCAGAAGTGAAGCCAAATCTCTATCCATTAAAAAAATCTTGCCTGAGATGGAACTATTGAGATATGAGATTGTTATTTGTAAGTAATTATGAGATGATCAGAGGATGTGTAAATATCCTGTACAGTTTTGCTATCTTCCTGGCTCCATGATCACAAGGAGTAGATAATGCTAAATGAAGATGGGAAAAATTCCCTGAGGACAGGTGCAGTTTGTTCTACTGATTAAGGCATAGGTGTTCTGACCTGGCTCCCAAACACGACAAACCCTCTGTAGTTAAATAAATGTTCCCTTTATTAGGAGCATCAGCAGCCCCAAGAAAAGGTGTCTCACTCACAGCAGGCTAACAAGTCTGTCCGGCAGGGAGATGAATAGATGTTGGCCACACCTATTCATCTCCACCCCCTGCCTTTTATCCCCAGAGCCAGGGTGGGGCCTCTCTAGCAGCGGTGGCTCTTCTGTCCCTAGGACCGGCCCATAGATTTCCACTGCTCTCCTCTCCTCTGCCTTCTGCGCAGGTGTGCGTCAGGCACTGGACCCAGCTGTTCCTCCTCTTCCTCATCAGCCACCTCCAGAGCTGGGGACTGTTGAGTCTCCATCTGAGGGCTGATGAACGGCCCAGGCTCCGTCTCTGTTTCTCTGCCAGCTCCATTCCCTCTTCCCCTTAGGAGCTCTCAGATTGCCTTGATGCTGGCCCTGACTCCCTTGCCACCTCCTCATCTGATTCAGCTACTGAAGGGACCGGTGGCCAACAGGCCACAACAATAGGTTAGAAACCAGGAGATCATGAATTTGACTCCAACTTAAGTCATGAAAGCCAGCTGGGTGACCTTGCCCAATCACCAGGAGACTAGTCCTGCCTTAGTTACAAAAGCCAGCTGGGTGACTTTGGATTGATCACCAGGAGATGGAGAGTTCTAGTCCTGCCTTAGGCATGCAAGCCAATTGGATGACTTTGGACCAGTCACCAGAAGATTGAGAGTTCGAGTCCTGCCTTAGGCATGAAAGCCACTGGGTGACTTTGGGCCAATCAACAATCACCAGGAGATGGAGAGTTCTAGCCCTGTCTTAGGCACAAATGGGTGATTTTGAGCCAGTCACACTCTCTCCACCCAACTCACCTCACAGAGTTGTTGCGGGGAAAAGAGGAGGAGGCAGGAGTATTATTTTACTGCTTGATTGTTGGTCTAGATGGTGATTTATAAGATGATTTTGAAAAGATAACATGATGTTGATCTAGATCATCAATTAAGCAGTGAACAATAACCCAGTCGAGGAACTACCAACTCAGATGAACAAATAGTAAATGACAGCCTAATCAAATAAACACCAACACTGATCAGACAAGCCACTTGCATATACACAGAGAACAAACCCCATTCTCTTCTACTATTGATGATGTTACCTAGTTGGAAGAAAGCAGCTAGACCAATAAGGACCCCATATCCAAATTGTCCCTAATCAAGTTGAGACAGAACTGATTCAATGTTTATTGCTGAAAGTTGCCCTTTATTAAGAAATCCTTTGGTCCTCGTGGCCTCATATAGAAAGTCTAATCCATCAGGACAAAGAGGACTTATAAACCAACATCTGATAGGACTTCCATGTCAAAGAACTGTCAGCTATTTCAGCATGGCCCCATTTCTCTTGTACATTAAGCTTTTCCAAACTTCTGTCTTAGTAAGTAATTCCTCCGTATCACTTCAAGTACACCTATCAACAGCCCTTTGTCTGACATCTTCTTGTTTAGATGTTTTCGGTTTCTTCCAGAAATATCTCCCTTTGCCCGGTCAAGCAAAGATTATTGCTTGTTGATTACAGTTCACTGGAAAGAAAGATAAGCTGGTAGAATGTAGTCAAGGTCATTTTCAAAGGAAGGTTAGACACCCTGTTCTGTTCATCCCTCTTTCTTCTTCTTTAGGTTCTGGGAAAAAAAAAAAAACACCCACACCCACACAACCCACTCATTCTTTCTCTCTAATCCCAGAAAAGTTTCCTGTCGACCATACAGCTGGCTTGACATTTTCAACTTCATTATTTTGCATTCTGAGGCTAGAAACAATTAAGTAAGTTTTCAGTTGCCCTAAAAAAAACAAAAAAAGAAACAATTGAAGTAACACGAAACTGCATTGTTATTTCTTATAAGAATACAAGAGTGCCCCTACTCGACTATCTTTTAAAATAATTTCTAAAATAAATTCTTTTTTTTTTAAAAAAAATATCAGGTTGAATGTTAAATGGTAGGGAAAGACAATACAGCAAAATGTTTTACTGCTATCCTTCCTCCAATTAAGCTGAGATTTAAACAAACGCAAACATAAGTAAATGCTACTTAAATAATATGTTGGATGTTTCTTGTAATGATGTAGACTTCTAAATTCATCTTAATTTGTGTTGGAAGTAAAATCTGGTCTGGGTCCAAGCTAGGAGGAAGATGCAGGAGGCAATGAAGTTGGAGGCAAGCTGCAATTGGAAAGGAGGTCTCCGTTTATTTAGGCATCAGAAGCGAAGTGACATAACAATCGGTTCTGGGACAGCTGACAATCTGGTCTGCTGAGTGAATGGATTTTAATTTTGTTTTGGGATTATGTGATTGAGATTTCTGGGCTTGTTGGGCAATAGGTTTCAAGTGTGTGTATTTGGTTATTCTAATTGTGGTGGCTTGGTTTCCATTGTGGCTGGGGAGATCATGCCCTGTCCTTGAGGATGCAAATTTGATCTATAAGGTTTCTTCCCTCTGTGCTGGCTGTAGTCAGAAGTGCTTTGCTTATGAATAGGCTGCAACCAGCAATGGTTTTGTTTATGAACGGAGCTGTCCAGTTACCTAGTTTCCATTCACAGAGCCTGTTCTGCTTTTATGAATGCTTTTATGAATGATACAAGTTTTCCATTCATGGGCGCTTTGGCTTATTGTGAAAACTGCTTAGGGTGGTTTCCTATTAGTAGGAGGATGCGAGTCGGTTCTTGTCAAAGTGGCGTTTTCTTTTGGGAAGGGGGTTTCATTGACTCTTTTGGAAGAAAGAAGGGGGATGACTTCCTACATCTGTTTTTTGAGGCCAAGAACTGAGTTGTAAAGGTTGAAAGAGAGAGACAGAGAAAGTCAAGGAAAAGTGAGGTTGCCAATCACATTGCAATCTGTGTTATGCTGAAACTTTCAAAGCGTTAACTGAGATAATTTCTCCTACTATCTCAGCATTGCCTGTCCAAATAATTGCAATTCCAGAGGGTCTCACAAAGGACCCTTTAATCCCTTTAACTTTAGATAATCCCTTTGACTAAAGATTGAGAGAAATTAATCTGGGACCTTAGACGCACAAATATTCTTCCACCCAAATTTTCATTTTACCTCTCGGTTAATCGTTTCTGACTTTGGGGAATTCTGAAACCCACCGAGAGAGTCAGAAAATCTGGAAGATAGTCACCAAGCTATTCCTGGCCATCCTAACCATTGTTTCTGCTTATTTGGACAGAATCTGGAGATTGAGGAAGGGCTGATTATAATGTCTTACTGCAGAAAGGTAACAACGCACACCTGTCCAACAAAAGAAGCTCACACTCAGGAAACAGGATTAGACATGAGGATTTCCACGAAGAGCAACGCGCAAACAGATACAGGCAGAATTAAGGAGGGTTGCAAGAACAATTGAGAAATTAAATATTGAAAGCTCGGATTAGTAGCTTGATTATCAAGGGAACCTTCACATGGATAATTAAAGTTCTGGCAAGATATTTCTTTCTTTCTTTTTTTCCTGCTTCATCCTTGTTTCTCTGAATTCCCAGCCCGTGTGTGAGACAGACTGAAATTGGGATAAGCTCCGCACCACAATCAAAATAGCATTTTTCCTCCTTATTCCAACACCAACCAAGGGCAACCTGACTCAATTGGCATTAAAAAAAAACCAGCCTCTTAGATTTTGTAAATTATGATCTTGCAGGGAAACCAAGGTGTGGTGGTGACTTGAAACAGAGGCAGGAGAGAAAGCGATAGAGAGATCAGGAATATTGTCCCTGTATAGTTTTCTGCTAACTCAAGGATGTATGAAGAACACATCAACTCTTTCTGTGATATTCTCTACAAGGGTTCCTAAACACTTAACATTTAATACTACAGATAGTTCTCAAGTTACAACCATTATGGAGCCTACCTGCCCATTGTAGTCATAAATCATCCTAATGATATATTGGATGGCCATGTGACTGATTCTGGGATATCCCACTCACACATATACAAAGAGACTGCAGGTGTGAATAGAATAGAATAGAATAGAATAGAATAGAATAGAATAGAATAGAATAGAATAGAATAGAATAATAACTTTATTGCCACTTTGAATGTACACTAATTGGCATAATTAAATAGTTGAAAGTCAAGGGCTACCTGTACTTTCAGCTTCTGACAAAAACCATCCATTGCAGACAATGTAATAGCAATAGCAATAGCACTTAGACTTATATACCGCTTCGCAGTGCTTTTTACAGCCCTTTCTAAGTGGTTTACAGAGTCAGCATATTGCCTCCCCCCCCCCAACAATCTGGGTCCTCGTTTTACCCACCTCGGAAGGATGGAAAGCTGAGTCAGTAGCTTAATGATACCACAGAAAATATCATAAAATGGGGTGTGCTCACATGGTGATCCCCTTAATGACCAGTAGAAGTGATGACCATAATTCCAGGCTCGGTTACAGTCTTAAGTCAAGGACTACCTGTAGCTTCTAGGTAGATCGTCATCTTTAAAACTTTAAAAGTTTGACTCGGGGCACAGATTGTACCAAATCCCTGTTTGTTCCTGTAATACTGAAGTACAGACTAGTCAACTGCATTTAAATCTAATGGGCCATGCCAGCCCAGTCTGTGGGGTTTCGTTTGTAGGTCACTGTGTCATAAGATTGAAGAAAATTGGGTCTGAATGTGTTTTGTTAATATTGGATTAGCAATTTGTGACCTCAAGCAATGCGACTGGTAAACCAGGATTTGTAGCCTAATGCAGTCTGCAGACTCAGTCAATAATGGGAGAACCAGGCTAGTCTTGATTGTTTCCTAAAAATATCCAAATGTCAAGAAAGAATTGGCAGACAATGGGAGAAATCACTTTTTGGCTTGTGCCATGTAATTATAACAGGAAGTAAATGAGATCTCTCTGAACTTTAGGATCCATTGCAAATTGGAACAGATTACTCTGGTTTACCTTAATGGATGTCCTTCAGAGATAATGGAGTACACCACCTATGGTATTAGCTAGAGACTCTTACCTGTAGACAGCATTGGTTGAAGATTGTAGTCCAAACCTAGAAGGTACCAGGTTTAGAATATATTGAGGGGTTGTTTTTTTCCCCCATCACTCAACCAACCCAGAGTTTGCAGCGTGAAGGTTAAAGGTTTGTTGCATCTGTCAGGAACAACCATCTGTGCCAGGGAAACTTTCTAGTTATATAGCTGTGGTTTTGTTTCCAGTCAGTGCTCTAGCACAAGACTCCCCATGTGAGCTGATTTTAGTCTTATTGAGTTGAAAGCTCCATGCAGCCAGCTTTAAAATATTGATGGCTTGTATTCAGTGTGTCGCCTGAATCGCTTTTGTGGAGAATTTTTTAAAAAGGCAATTATTGTGGAGCTTTGTTTGCTTGTTTGATTTTTTTTAGAGAGCTTGATATTTTGACCATCTGATAAAAGATGATGTCAGTACAAACATATTAACTTCCTGGGTATTTTTGACAAAACAGATCACTGTTGACTCAATATCAAGCAAACAACAGACTAAGAAGGAAATGCCAATGTTTTCTTCATAGTCAATTTATTTGATTTTTGCTATAATTTTGTGCAGCTCAGGTAGTTTTGATATATGACATGGCTACAGATGATTAGATCTATTAACTTACTACTATCCTTTTTCTGAAACAAAATATGTTCCTTCCATTTAACTATTCACAAGTATTGGCTATTAATGCAATGTTAATCTATCTCAAAGGCATCTCATGTAAGTCTTCTAATTTCACATGTTAAAGATCCTTGTCAAATATTTTGCCATAGAATAATCTGCTGCTAACAGTGACTAAAGAAAATGAAGGGTGCTTAAGTATATAATAAAGGCAGGGTCATTTAAGAATCTGGTTAACTGGGTTTTTTTAGCAGATACAACTTTTCTCCTGTCAAAATCCCTTCTTTTGCTACATAAGGATGCTGTTCTCATTTACATTTAATAACACTGAAACGGTAGGGATTCTAATGCACCTCTCCTCATGCCAAAGTTCAATTAGCATCATGTGTGAATCTAGCCATTATGGTTGGATTGTTAAACCATGGGTTGTTTTTTTTTAATGAATCATTGTGGGAATGCAGCTTGCTTGCATGCTGTACTTAGACAATGATACATGTGTTTGAATTTCAGGTTTCTAGGAATTCTCTAACATTTTTGGATTTCAAAATCTAAATTCAAATCCAAAAATGCTAGATGACCCTTGAAAAGACAGTATTCAGCCGAATCAGCCATCAATTGACATATTGAAATGAACCACATTTACACACCATTCGAAAGAGTCAATAATAAATCTATAAAGGAAAAAAAAAAGAACTACAACACATCTCCAGCAGCCTCATTCAGATAAGCAGGGATCAAGACCAGGCAAATAATCAGGCAAAAAATAAGATTCTAATGAAGAAATGACCAAGGAGCAAACTACATTCCAACCAAAACTGGCAGGACAAACTAACTGCATATAAAAAGCAGCGAACCCCTCACTCACCAGCAATGGTGATGTTGCCTAGTTGAGTAACAAAAGGTCTGCACGTGAGCAACCAAGCTTAGAAAGCACCAACTTCCCAGTTCAACTCTGAGCTACAAATATTCACTTCTATTGGATTTTTCCTTGTCAGTTCCTATTACTCACCATAATAAGGATTTGAAATGAACATTGAATCTGATTATATCAAGGGATTTGTCAAAATGAATCATTTGTAAGCTATTATCTCATATTTTCACATCTAGAATCCCATGGAGAGGGTACAGTGCCTTAGGATGTGTTACACATTGGCATTCAAAAACGTCTATGCAATGAGATTTAAAATAATTGTTAAAATAATATGCCTTCCTTAGTTCAAATTACAACCTTGGGCAATAAGTGAGATGGTTTCTCAAATGTTTCCCATTGATAGTTATATACTTCTTTGCTTTTTCAGTACAGAATTTATATTTATTTACTGTATTGGCCCAATACAGTAATTAGGAACTTCCTTTGCAAATCTCTGAAATAATTAGCCTATGCAATTTCTAGTATTTTAAGAGCAGTTCATCGTTTAGAACCTATCTATATAACGAATCATGCCCTATATTTATGTGAACATGCATTTTATTTTTGGAAAAAAAAATACCCAAAGCTGAAACTTAGTTGAAACTAAGAATGAATACAGTAACTCTGGTTTTTGGATTGGTGAAGATATCCTGAAAATGCAAGACTAAACTCATCTGTTAAAAAATAATTCCTAGTACATTCATGGTAACTTGCTCCCAAGTAAATAGATACAGGATTACTGACACAGCATCAAGAATGGGTAAAGTTGTCCTCACATCAAGAAGAACTTGATTCTAAAGCTTCCATCTCAGCAAGGCTTTCATAGCTTAAGCAATGTGTTGTAGGAATTTACGTCAACAGGATTTTGTCCACATACTGATTGTGTTCCCACAACATGCTAAACTATATTTTATTTTAGTCATGGTTTACTGAATATATCATCAAGGGACAGGTCACGTATAATGCTTATGATATAAACTTTGATTCTCTATAGAGATTCTTAGTCATCCATGTTGTGGTTGTCCCAAAGGTGCTTTTTAAAAAGGCAACAGGACTTTGTTTTTCTTGAAGATGTTTTGTTTCTCATCTAAGAAGCTTCCTCATCTCTGAACTGAAGAAGCTTCTTGGATGAGATGCGAAATGTCTTCAAACAAAACAAAGTCCAGTTGCCTTTTTGAAAAGTACCTTTGGAAAAACTTTGATTGCAAACCCAAATGGCTGAGATTACACTATATCGTAAAGCAAACTAATTATATTTTGGACTACAGTTCAAAATGGTTCTGATCTAGCATGGCTTAGCAGAATGCATGAATAATCCAAACATTTGTGTGGGAACAATTCCTGAACCACATTTATTTCCAAAATTCTAGTAATGATCTAACAATAATACAATTGTTATTTCTTTCCTGACATCACCGCAGACTCTCATTAACCTTTAGAAATTCCATAATCTTCAGTTTATAGCATCAAAGATCTTATATCCTGAATATTTTTATAGAACTTAGAATTTATAGAAGTATAAATGGGAGATTATGAAAGTTACAGCCCAGCCTGTCAGGAAAGGTGTTAGTACTTTTTTCAGTGTCCTCTTTGCTTTTCAGGTGGGAAAAATAGGTCAGTGAGTATTGAGAAATACAGCTCCTGCAATTTCTTTACTTTGGTAAAAATAATTACCACTTTGGTAATAATAATTACAACAACAACAATGATAAGGAGAACTGCCAACATACTTTATGGTGATAACACCATAGAATCAACGCCAATGACAAAAACAACAATTGTTGTCAGTAGGAATTCAAAATGTTTACCAATGCTTACTGAGATTGAAAACATTGTTAATTGTCAGCTAAAGATGAAGAACTACTGCAGATTTGATCCTCAAATCAGGTGACTCAGAGATTGGTATTTTACCATGTTTGTGTCATCTGTATTAAACCCATGTGGAAAGATAGGCATCTGAAAAGGAAATCGATGTCTGTTTTCAAACACTTTTTCCCCTGTCCCTTCCCCCTATGCCTATTGAATGTAAACTCATCCAAACATTTATTATTACACATTTCAATTCTTAAAGGGTCAGAGCATGTTCCTGCCTTTCATCATTTTTCTGTGACGAGGTTTTATGACCTTATTTCATTTGTACAGAATCTCATCCTTTGCTGACCTTTCCTGATGTCTCATAAATGTTTTTATGCTATATTTATTGTATAAAGGTCTCTACCCTACCACAGTTGTCACAGAAGCATCTAGCTGAAATTTCTTGGTTTATTCTCAGTATAGGAGTTTTCAATAAGAGTAAAGTGGTGGCCTAGAGACGGAGCTCTCGCCTCATAATCAGGAGGCTGTGAGTTCGATCCTAGGTAGAGGCAGATATTTCTGTGGCCACAATGAGAATATATCTGCTGAGCAAAACTCTGCCTTGGCAACAGGAAGGGCATCCGGCCATTAATCACTCTGTTAGCTCCATTCAGTTGCCCAGACTCTACCCTGCAAAGGATTATGGGGTCGTTAAAAGA
>JANHFL010001644.1:245738-263617 GCA_032468155.1 Oxyrhabdium leporinum | reverse complement strand
GCTCTAAATTACACAAAGAGTGGCCAGAACTAAAGGTTTACTCAATTCCATTTCTTCATAAAGAGAGGTCACTGACATCAGTGTTTCTAAAACTCAGTACCTGTACATGCTTAGCCCATGGACAAATGAGAAAGGAATTTAGTGAAATGAATACACAATAGGTTTAAATTATAATAGGAACCAGGTCTAAAAAGTTGCAGCGGGGGTTATCTAATTAAAACTGGGGTTTTCATAACACCTACAAACTCACCCAACTAGAATAATTTGACAATGCTAAGTAGAACTTGAATAAACCCAAATCAACAAAAGATGGCAGTTCCAAAGAAAAATGATAACGATGTGGTAGCATCCAAGGCAGAAAGTACCCGTTGACAATCATGCCAGGCAAAATTCCGTCCCAGTGATTCAGCCAGTTGCACCTTTTTCCCCAGGCAAAAATACACTAGCTACCCGTTGCCCCCATTTCTCAAAAATTCTTTGTGCAAAGAGATCTGAATCCGAAAACCTTCAGCATCATGCTGGTTACAAATATGAATAAGATGCTGAGAGGTAGAACATTAACGGGAAAGCCTGCTTTAGCTCATGCTGTTTTTTTGAGTGCTTACCCAGAGCTGCAGAAACAAGCTGTTGATTAACCTTCTGGACGACCATGGAGACATTCCGAGTGGCCAAGTGTTGTCCTAAGATGGTACTGTAGATGGACATCAGGGCATCCTGACCTGGGAAACTCACCGCAAACACACAGAAGTGCCTCTACAGCAAAACACAATTTACAACATCTTGCAATGCTGCCGGTTAGACCTCTTAACAACAACAAGAACAACAAAACCCCCTCTAAACTTAGGCCTCCCACTTTTTCTGCTTACAGCTTAGTCAACATTTTAAAAAGCAACTACTGTAATGTAAGGGAGACTATCTTATTTTTGGTCGAAATCACCCTCTGTTAGGTACCTGGAGCCTGGAGTCAATAGTGAAGGATCCAGAAGTTGGGTTCATGCAGGCAACATACTGACAATTGTGGATATCCTTTAAGGTCAGCTTGTTTCTATCATACCTAATGGAAAGAAGCAAGTTGGAGGGTGTTATGCCAACTCAATATTTTTGAGAAAGCAATGCTCCCTTTACACTTATGATAATCTTCCTGTCTTTTATACAAAACAAACAAAGAGTGAAGGGCCTTGATACCTTTTCGTAAAAAAAGCACAACCAAGATTTAAATAACGTATCTATCAATGGTCTATGAAAATATCTAGCTTAATAGGAGACAAGATGACTAATATCTTTAAACACAAAGGCATCCTATTCATAGCGTAACGTTCAAACCACATAATCTCTACAATACCTTAATGCATTACAATACATTGTATTATAATATATTATAATATTATATAATACAGTAGAAAACACAAAAGATTCAACCTGAAGATTAGTTGCTTTTTCTCTGAGCCTGTCCTTTAGCTATACAGACATAGTAATTATCAAAAAAAAAAAAGTATTTATACCAATGGCCATGATCCATGTGCTGCCGGATCAAGGTGTGAGGAGCCACAGTGCCGTATTTGTCAACTTCTGGCATGTTCATATCATCTATGAAGTAAATCAGCTTCTTGGTACCAGGGGGGCCAAAATTACGTCCTGATTTCTTCTCCAGAGGCTTTTCCAGAATAGCTGTGCAAAGAGAAGGCCATTAAACAACAGATGGCACTGGACCTTATCTAAACGATCTGGTCAAATGTCCTTCCATCTCATGCACCAGTTCAAAAGTAAGTTAGTTATGTAATGTTCTCAAGGAAGGCAGCTTTTCTTCAGTGCGTCAAAGTCTTACAGAGGAGGCAGGTAACCTACATGATAACTTGAACATACCTTGAATGCAAGGAACAAGAAGTCCCGTATCAGTTCGACCTGTACAGGCAGACCAGTTAAAACACCTTTTCTCACAACCTGTCTAGGATGCAGAAAAGAGCAGGAGTCTCCTTCAGAAATAGCAAGTACTCTGTAGAGCTGGAACACAGGCGACCTGTTCTTCTTTTGATGTTCTGGAATACTATTCCCATTAGGCCTACAGCATTATCAATACACAGAGATGGAGGGATTTGTAGTCCAATTCATCAAGTGGGAATAAAATTAGGGAATGCCATAGCATTGGCAGCTTACGTAAGCAAATCTACAAATGTTGGCTTGATTATGTCAGTGATGGAATTCTTTTTTCATCATTCAAGAGGGTAGATTTGGACTGATAATGAAATTATCGCTATCTACCTAATCTGAAGAAGTAATATTCATTTTAACGATATCTGTTCTTCCCCTTAAACACAAGGACTTTTTCCTGTATATCAACATTGGTCAATTAAGCAATATGAAATATTTACATCAACATAAAGTGGCATTTTGTTGAGAATAAGTACTCCAAGAGATATTTAGGAGAGTTCACATAATATACAAAGTCTCACTTTTTATGTATTCTCATAAATGAAGGAAGGAAAACATTCATGTCCCAGGATAATGTTGCAGGATTCAATCCGGGTCAGTCACTGAGACCAGAGGTTTAGTCTTCCGAGTTTTCAACTCATGCTGGGGCCCATCCTCAGGGAACTTTTCACTCTCCAGAATATTCCCATAAATCTTTAATAATTACCCAATTTCTTTGCATTGATTACAGTTTGGGAACCACTTTTGCGGAGATACAATCAAGGGTTTGAGATGGTCGTCTGTAGCTTTGGGGGTCTCAGATTGTGCACCTCTTATTGGTAAGAATGAAAATCCATCCAATCCCCTTACCCTGCAGCATAGCTGAAGTTGTGTAGAAGTTAAAGGGAACAGCTTGCACCATATAATCATCCAGGTTCAGAGTATCCAGTTTATCCCCCATCAGCACTGACTTCCCAGTGCCTGCATTCCCAACTAACATCACTGGCCATTTTTTCTCCATTAGTAAGTCCATGAAGTAACGAATCCGGATGGTTTCTGTTGTGTGGACCATTGAAGCCTGCAAAACAGACCCCCTATGAAATCTACATTGATTTTTTAAAAAAACACCTGAATTGTAATTTTAAAAGAAACTGAATAGTGAAATAGTTTCTAAGAAAAGAAGCATTGGTGGCTAGAGAGTTCTCCCCTTGAAAATAAATGTATACACAGGCTTGGCAAAACCCAGCTGTGTTTTAATAGGATATTGCAAGCAAAAATATTGTTTATCGCTATCTCCACTTCTCAGAACTGATTTTTTAACTTTAAGTTTTTACATTTACATTAATTAAATTAAATGAATGGAAAAATGTTTTTAAAAAAATCAGAGGACAACTGCTCTGTAAGAATAGATGATGTGGTTGCAGACCAAAGTGAAATACTAACTGTGCTCTCAGACCCAGAAGAGAAAAGCAGTCCTGAGTGCCAGTCCTTATATTAATCATGTATAAAAGGAATGGATCAGGAAACTCAGGGAAGTTCCAAAGTAAGCAGAAGTGCAAAAATATACCTTTAAGGAAAAACTTAAAAGCACCTTAAAGAGGGAAAATGAAAAAGTAGTGTGATAACTCTGCATGTGTCATGACCACAGAATGATGGAAGTTGGCAAGGATGGTGGGATTGGATCAACTCTGCACATGCTCCCACTCTCTTTGTTGTTGTTCAGTCGTTAAATCAACTCTTTGTGACCCCCACGGGCCATAGCACACCAGACCTTCCCAGAGTTCTTCCAGAGTTTGCCCAAATTTATGTTCATTGCAACAATGGTACTATCTAACCATCTCGTCCTCTGCTGTCCCCTTCTCCCTTTGCCTTTAATCTTTCCCAACATCAGGACCTTTTCCAATGAGTCCCCTCTTCTCATTTGGTGGCCAAAGTATTTGAGCTTCAACTTCAGTATCTGTCCTTCCAAAGGGCAGTCAGGACTGATTTCCTCTAGGATTGATCCACTCTCATTATTCTTCTACAAATACATGGCTTATCCACAGTAAGATACAAACACCCACTGGGATAGTTAAAGTATCTGTGCAGGACTTCTATTTTAAAGTTCATGACAATTTTACCACAACAGACACTATAAATGTTTTTCATTTAGTCTATCTGATACATATAGTTCATACTATTTGTTCATTTTTAAAACCCAATTTTGCTGCAGTGGTAATTGTTGTTTTGAAGGATTTAGATATAAGCTGTGGGTAGATATATTTGGAACATGACAAGAATCTAGTATCTCAGATTACCAGTAGAATATAAATCAACAATTTGTATTTCTCCTGAACTTAAAAGGGTTTTTAAAGTTTTAAAGTAATTTGTTACACTGTTTTAAATAGTTGTTGTGAACCGCCCTGAGTCTTCGGAATGGGGCGGTATATAAATTAGATCAATAAATAAATAAACTTGTCTGGGTTAGTAGATTCAGAATCGTTTTCTGATATCAGACTGATTTTTGTCTCAGAGTACTACAAAAATACTCTAAAATAAGCAATATCAGAAGTTGAATTATTTCCAGCAAATTACCTGCAATGGGATATCTGGATCCAATTCAAATTGTGGCACTTTATCGGTCCATGGCATGAATTTCTTTGATTCTGGGTCAATGTAGTAGTCAAAAATTGTTCCCTGAGATGGGAACTTGATTGTTTTAAATTCATTCACCCACCACTTACTAAATTCCACACGATAATCCACAAGCTGTAGAGAAAGTTATGCATATTTATTATCGTTTTAAATTTAAATTTGGTTTAAATTAGAATATGTTCTGAAAACATGACTTGACCAGAGGGAATATAACAAAACATCAAAACAAAATTTATCAAAGCTCAATGAGTTTTAAAACAATCAAATGTAGGCATGATCTGAGTGAATGATCTCAATCAACTGCTGTGATAAACAGGGTTAACTTCACAAATCCCATTCATCTCAGTGAGGATCCATATGACTACAACGTACTACTAGTGGAATGCATGATCTTTTTTTTTTCTTCAAAGGTGGGCCATAGAGACCAAACCACAACACTTCCATTCATTCTAAAGGATGTGTGGCCTTGAAAAGAGTCCTGGTAAACAATACGGCATATCAATGAAATGTTAAACCCTAAAGGAGATGGAAGTGATTTTAGTGTCAATTCTGTCAGTGCAGAAACATTTGAAAAGGCCCGTAGAAAAATGGATTCTATGTACTGAATGCTGCTTATCGTGTCATAGGTCTACATCGAGGCAACTCTTGAGTGGTATTAATGGAAAGCCTGATCACTTCCATTTCTGTAGATACCTGATCTTGGAACATTGCTCCTCCGAAAGCCCAGAAGCAAGCAAACACAAAGTAGAGTTCGTACAGCTCTTTGGGAGAATCTGGAGGTGTATTGATTGGGGTCAAGAGGCATTCCAGCAAATAGAGAATCATTTGCACCACAGTCACTTCAGGAACAGGGGTTATCTTCTTGAATCCAAATTTCAGTTTGTCCAAGCAGGTAGGTAAGTATTTATCAAACAAGATCATCAGGTTAGCTTTTTCTGATTGCACTTCTCGGCGCTCAATCCAACTGCTCACTATTCTGTGTAGTGGCATAAAATTACTTGTTGAATATGCATTCTCATGCGTGTAACATGTACATTCTACATCAAATGATATTTTTTATTCTTCTCCTTTCCCCCCCTCTTACACCACATCTTTATAGGAATGCCACTTAAATTACAGGGAAGATATTTAATATTTAGCTGTGAAGAAAGACATCGCATACTACTCAGTAAATACCATCGGTGTATGAGCAATGTGTTTTGGTAATTACCTGTGAAGCTACAGTAATCATTTTTGTGTAAACTACATTACATATATTTACACCTTTTCATAAAAATAAAGCATCAGGAGTTCCTTATTTTGAAGAACAAGTCAACATGTTTGAAAGGAAAAGGAAAAGCAAGAATTGACAATCAATCAATAGTTAATAGTTGACCAATTAGCGCTTGTTATCAATAATATCTCATCCCACCTTCTCAATTTTACACTAAAACCCACATTCATTTCTCTCCCCTCTGCACAAGGGAAGGAGAGAGAAATCATATTGTTGTACTCATCATGGAGCCAGACTTTGTCTTTCACAAGTTACTTATGCTGTCATAGCAACTATACTATCTTTGGAGGCCCTTAACCCAATAATAATATCTAGGCACTACAGAAGGATTCCAGGACCTATGAAACAAGTCAAGGGAATTTTTTCTTTAACGATTACATTGTCTCATACAACACTGTCTGTCCACGGTTTTCTTGGGTAGCAAGTAACTCGCTACTAGAACTAGAATAATCTGGAATAATGCAATAATAGGTCTATGACAACATCTTCATATGACCACTGAGGACTTAGTCTGATCTATGATGGGATATACATCCTTCATCTAAAAAGGGATGTGTACTGATACACTTTCAAAGGGAAGCAGGACTTACGGATTCCAGCCCAGGTCAGCAGGATTGATATACAAGATTCCTGCTCGAGACACTGTGGCAGGCGTTGCTGTTCTTAGGTGACTGATTTCAAACAGAAGCCTCATGGTGGGGTTTAGTGGGATTCGCTCATTGCTGGCTAAGGTCAGCACCTAGGAAGGAGGAAATCATACAATGCAACTTTCTAATTTCATAAAAGTGGGTGCCAATGATTGAGTCCTTAGCTTTTTGTGCTGACCTTGTTGTCATCCATCACGGTATTCAAAGATTCAATCCACATGGGATCAATATCTCCATCTAAAACAATCCATTTAGGTCCGCGATGAGTTATATTAGCTAGATCTCGCATTATAGTTGAAAATAAGCCTGTCCAGAACAGAGAAATTCTCAGTGAATTTTACAACATGCATATATGCTCAAGTTGCAGTAAAGTTTTAGCAGAGAGAAGGCACAGGGCTGATAAAAACATATATTAACATACACTGACCAATAAAGTTATTAAAATATTTGTGATTATTATCTCATATTATATAAATCCCCAAGCTGTAATGTGCTATCAGTTCATCAAGCAGAAAACAGGGAAAAAAAAATACTATTTGGTCTTTGGGAAAGCTGACATGAACAATTTTCAAAGCACACCTAAATCATGGGCCCATTTCAGTCTCACAGATGGTAAGAAGGAATTTTTGTACAAGACAGATACTGCTGTAAAAAGGGTTCAGTAGTGTGTTCTCAGCAGATTTGCAAATCACCAACAGTATCTGTCCTAAAGATCATAAGTGTCTAAATTGCTGACATTAGCAGAGATAATTCTTTAAAGTAACCAAGTTCTTCAGGGCTTTGTACGTGAATATTAACAGCAAGGCACTTCAGATAGTAAATGAACCATTACATTCTACACAGGCTGGTGCTTTAAAATCATGTAGAGTATTGGGGGAGCTATCACCTAGCCACTTTCTGGCTCTATATGGGGCTGCCCCACAAAGAGAATTAGCAACAGATGTGCTAATGTATTCATATTTGCAGCTGGTAAATGTGAATGGGGGCAAAAAGACTCCAGCTGGATAGACCAAAGATGTTCATAAACTTTTACTTAGAACAAGATTACGTATCTTTTTAAGACACTGCCAAGCAAGGTACTCTGCCATTCCAGATAGCTCTGCATTCTTGTGATCAAGTATTTTTATCCCCATTTGGCAGTTGAGTCAGTTTATTTCCTGGCAGAACTATAATTGCTTTTCCAGGTGAATCAGTAGATCTCTGCAGAGCTGCAGCTGAGCCATTTCCTCAGCTGGAAAAATACCTGCTTTCTAAATTCTAGGCTCACTCCAGTTGACAGAGATTCACCCCAAAAAAGGTGAAGCTAAGGAGCTTTGATGTCACCATTCACCACTATTTTAAATTGTGCACTAAAGAAGGAGACCGTGCTAGCGTCCTCCATTTTACTATCTATAGAGAGAATAAAGGAAGAAATATGCTACATTTACAAACAAGTAGGCTCAGTGCCTCTCATTTCCTTTCCTTCGATCTGCTCAGCTGATCATTGTCCTGGGCTCCTCCATTTAGGAAACAAAACTCTCTTTGGAGTCTTCTGTCAAATTCTTCCCCAGAGACTACAGCTTTGCCAAAGACCCCAATCCTCTGTCCATAGGCAGCTCTCTTTATCTCTTTCCCATCTTGGACCTTGGGTAAAGATGTCATCCCTCTACAACTTAGCTTCTCTGACTGGACACCAAAAACTGCTGCTCCATAAAATCACACTAACTGTCCATATTTTCTCTCCAGCCATTGCCTTCTACAACATTCTGTAATATATTTTCTCTCCTCATTTTTCTCCCCTCTCCTTCTTCCTCTCTCCAATGTTAGGTTACACCAGCAGCATATCCCTCCAGCAACTAAGAAGGTGGGTGTCCCTCCCAGGGTTCTAGTCCCTAACATCTATATATAAGGCTGGACCAATGGGATTGCTTTCTATCTCTGCCCCACAAGAGTACTGTCTGGCAGCCAGTTCAGCCTCTCAGTCTGTGTAATGGAGTAGCAATAGCAATAGCACTTAGTCTTATATACACAATGCTTTATAGCCCTCTCTAAGCAGTTTACAAAGCCAGCATATTGCCCCCAACAATAATCTGGGTTCTCATTTTATTGACCTTAGAAGGATGGAAGGCTGAGTCAACCTTGAGCCTGTGGGACTCAACCTGCCGAACTGCTGGCAGCCGGTAGTCAGCAGAAGCAGCCTGCAGTACTGCATTCTAACCACTGTGCCATCATGCCCCTATGTATCTGCACTTCCAGGCCAGAATTGAGTTTCCTTTCTCCTGTTTCTCTCTCCTTTTGCTAATTCATGCCCGTGTAACAGTAGTCATACCAAGCCACAACAACAACAAAAATCCATTTGCCTTAGTTTAATAAAAATCTGGTTGGCTCATATGTTGTTTTCAAAGTGTTGAAGCTGCTTCCAATGGGATTGATCTCAAATAATTTCAGAAGTGTTTCAGAGAATTCAAACAGTAAAAGTGGTGGAAACAGGACAGAAAAACCCTTTGAATAATTACTGGTAAAATAAACCTAATAAGAGTTGGCAGCTATCATATACAGTATATGCATTTGGTATCTTCCTTACTATAAGTTTTTTAATGTCAAATCATTAAAGAGATTTGTAATCAAATATACAATCGATTAAAAAAATAATCCTTTTTTTTGTCCTGCTTGTCGTTGGCTCAAATAACTGAAGTGGGAAAGAATTTATACACAGTGTAACAAAGGATTATTTTTAGAAAGTGATAGTATTAGAATTTTAAACAGCAGGAATGTGTTTTAAGTTCATAACTGTAGTATGTAATTTTCCCAAATGAAATATCTCTGAGTTTCCTAAGCAACCCATTATTCTAAGTGAAGATAAGTGAGTTGTAATTATTATTATTTTCAGCGGGACTCTAATTTTGTAAAAAAAAATTAATAGTGCCACTGTAGTAGTATTTCAGGGAAGAAATTTAAATATTATTCCGTGAAACAAATGCTTGATGTTCCTATACACATTCACGTACACACACATCTGCTATTTTGTACTATTTTCTCAGCTTTTATATAATCACCTTTATTGTGATCTCTGGAGATTGTAGTTGACAACAATTAAAATAAAAAATGTTGTCCAGCTACAATCTCCAGAAAGTAGCTATATTGTTTCTTACCATCTTTCCATTCTCTTGTTGCTGGATTAATTATGCCAAATAGCTCATCACAAGTCACAGCTTTAGGATCAAGATCAACAGCTACAGGCTTCCTCTTCATGAGCTGATAAGTTTTGTTCAGAGATTTTAATACCTGCCAGAAGGAAAAGATTGAGTGATTTGTCCATCATGTTCACACTGTTGTGTCCATTCCTAATTTGGCATCTTCCAGATATATTGGATTTCAATTTTAAGCATCTTCAAACCAGCCTAAGCAAAAGACGCAGCCACTGCATACTTTTGGAAAGCTCCCCCACTGGAGCCTCCAAAAATATTAATTGGATTGATGGACTCCAGAACGAGTCTGAAAGCTTGGAAGAGTAAACCTATGGTCCTGGATGACCGACCCAGATTGCATGTTGGATTGATTGGATATATATGGCTGCCTAATTTGCAAGGAAGTCTTTGGGTAGCTTACATTTTGGAAAAAAAAAAAGGTAAAAACCCAGAATTGAAAGTATTATAATGTAATATGTAATCCCAGATCATTAAAAAAAACCCCACAGGTTAACACAACAAAAATAATAATAATCAGGGGAGCAACTAAGGCCAGCTAGCTCACGTCTTGTTCAAAGGCCTTGTATATGAGCTCATCGTGGGATCTGGTCAATGCCTGGGGGGAAAACCAGGTTTTTAGTGCCCTGTAGAAATAGAGAAGGGGAATCTAAACCAGGGGGAAATGGTGTCTCATGGGGCAGGGACATGACCCCTGGTTCCCACTAAGTGGGATTCTTTTGTGAAAGGTACCTGAAACATGCTCCCTCTGCCAGATCTTATAGGATGAATTGACATAACCATGTCACATGGGTGCACCAAGATGAGTTTATAATTACTTGCTTCATTGGGCCTCAATCAAGCACAGTCTCCAGGTAGTATTCAAGGGAAGCCCTATGTAGAGCACACTGCAGTAGTTTAAACAGGGGGGTGATGAGAGCTTAAGTGACTGTGAATAGGACATTCCAATCCAGGATTGTGCAAAGGCCTTCTTGGCATGTCTGCTACCTGCTTGTCCAGCAGAAGCCCAGATTTCTAGAGAGTGTCCAAATGGTGCACCAGTTCTATCTGAGGGAATATAACCTCAACCAGGACTAAAGATGAAGAGTGCATAGAGTCAGAGTGTTCCCAAACCCGCTGGCTAGGGTTTAGCCAAAGACTCTTGTTTCCTATCCAAATGCCGATAGCTCCCAGATACTGAGAAGAAAGCATCAGTTGGTCTATCTGGGGTGTTTGCCTAACCAAAGCCATGATCATGATCATTGACATGGGACTGGCATTCAGAAGAGCAAGTGGCTACAGTTGCAATATGTTGTTTTGGGATACCTAACAGGATTCAAGGAGACAATGGTAGAACTAGAAAAACTCTTTCTATCCCCCTCCTCCAGCAAATGAGATCATTGGAACTACCAGCAAGTGGGGTAGCTAGCCACTTATGTGGCCTTCCCTCCCACAGCGGTGCATTCAGACCCCTGACCTTAGGTGTAAGATCTGTCAATCACAAATATTTTAGGAGTCAGTGTGTGAAGGCTGCCAATCTCTGTGAAACCAGTTTTAAGCAAAACATTTCTCTTTCCAGTTGGCCCTTGATGATGACATCTGAGTCCTTGGCTAAAAAGTCCCAAGTGGTGATACAGGGTCCCCACCTGTGACTTGCCAGAGCCGGCATTTCCAATCACGAACACCGAGTGTCGGACTTGCAGTAGTTCTTCAAGCTGTACCACCTTCAAAACAAAACTCTCCTCAGGTTGCAGGCGGAGCTCAACAACAGCTTGTTTAATAATCTGAGGATAAGAGAAATCACAGACAGATTTGTTTATTTCCAGATTGGGTCAGTTTTTCATGTTCTATTTATTAGTCTACTTATTCCAGGTCATTTCTATTAATCTTCATGATTGGCCCACACAAGCAATGAGAATCCTCAATTTATATCCTGTATTGGGACCAGAACCTCTGTTGCTAGAAGATGGTTATTAAATGAGTTACACCTGATTTTACATCTTTTTTTTGCTCTAGCTTAAGCAAATCACCAGGGCTGTTAAGCGAATCCAGCTTTCCCTGTGGATTTTTCTTGTTGAAAGCCAACTAGCAAAGTTGCAAATGGTGATCGTGGGACAATGCAAACGATCGTAAATGCATGCCAGCTGCCAAACACCCAAATTTTGATCATGTGACTGTGAGGGCTGATCATAAGTCACTTTTTTTTTTGCACCCTCACTCTAAATACATGGTCGTAAGTCGAGGAATATTTATACTTCACATTTTTATGTCCTGTCTGTCTGTCTCTTTACACTGACTGTATGATGGCGGTAGCAGTGATGGTGCTTAAAGACAAGAACCAAAGTGCATAATTAAGAGACAAACAAAACCACAAATATAATTGCATGTGGCTTTATTATCCATTAATCAAGAGAGTAGGAAGCAAGCTCTGTGTGTGTGTGTGTGTGTGTGTGTGTGAGAGAGAGAGAGAGAGAGAAATGGGCCAAGGGAATTCCTCTGAAGCATGGCCGCCTGGTATCATGATTCTGCTTACAGGTCCTGTCTTTCAGTCTTATAATCAAGTAAGTAGAGAGGGCAGCCCCTGCCAGTTTCTGAATCAAGGCTGTTCTTCTGATGACATCTTGATTTTCCCACAGAAGAAAGCACTTCTACTTCTAACAAGAAGCGTTTTGCTGCTTTCCTTAGCCCCTTGCTTGAACCCACAGTAGCCAACTCACCTTCTCAAAGTTCAGGTCACGCTTCCGGGGTACATCCAGGGCTGGGAAAAGGTCCCCAATGAGTCCCATGAACACAGGTAAGTCATCAGTCACAATCTTGGGTATATTAAAGTCTCGCAAAGCTCTCATGAGGACCTGGTCTTCAGCTCGGCCTGGGTCTCCTCTCTTCAGGGACCCTGCCACCACTAGCACAGACTTGATAGCTCTCAACCCCCAGTCGTAGTGATCCTGAGAGACAGGAAGTGCCATTAGAACTCCAGGTGAATAAAAGGATGTCGCTTAAATAAGGCGCAAAACATCACCCACTTCCAGTGAGAAGAAAGGACCAATGCTTCCTAGACATGGCTCCCTTAGCAAAGATATCCACTATTAATCAGAGAAGATGGCCCTTCCCAAGCCTTTTAAAGACTTTTCTCAAAGACTTTAAACCAGCTTTTCCCACCAAGGGTATTGTATATGTTTCTGAACCATAACTCCCATCTCCTTCACTATGCTGAACAGGGATGATGGAAATTGCAATCCAAATATGTCTATGGTTCTCCTGGTTGGGGAAGGCTCCTGCAGGCTGCTTTTGCCTACCCAAATGAACAGGGTGTTCAGCTGCATTTATTCCAGATATTGAAATCTGTACAGTCTCACAGCATTATCAAAGACTTTGGAAACAACATACAGTATAATGGAGTATTTGAGATGGAATTCAGTGAGTTATATTACTGTAATATTTTCAGAAATCTCTGCCAATTCTTTCCCACCAATTTTTTGTTTGCTTTGAAATATTTGGCGCCATAGCAGAGCTTTGGAACCACATTCAATTACCTGCTTGGAAAGTAGCTCCTTACATAGTGTGTAGAGAGTAATAAATTTCCTGGCCAGGAGCCTAGCTTCAATAAAACCTTCAGCAACAAGCATGATTTCACAGATAAGCTCAAAATCAGGAACAACCATGGCACAGGGCCTACAAGAGGACATGGGGGAGAATGAGCATCTGGAGTGCTTATACTGCAGAAGCAATAGCATATCTTTCCATCCAGCTGCAAATGCCAGATGCAGTTCAATTTCAAGTGCCTCTATTAGAAAAAAATCCACCTGCTGTAAAAAGGGTAAAAAATGATACATACAATTTTTATGCTATATAATTGACAGCTTTCTCGTATAATGATATTTTATGCCAAGAAGTCATTTTGAATATTACCTGGCCACATTTTCAGTATAAAGGGACTTCAGGTGTATTTTGAAAGTTTATTTCAGGGCACCCAGTCCATATACTAGTTTAGGGATTTCCAGCTTTTCTTGGCTGGTGACACATTTGAAAATTTAAGAGCATCTCATTGAGTGCCCTCTTGAAATGGGCATTCTGGGGGGACTTTGTCCCATTAAAGCCTACCAAAGTAGGCATAGCCAATCTTACATATACATTTCCATGTCAAATTCAGCTTTCACTGATTTTATAGACATGAAGCATGTTCTTGTAATGGCAATATAATAGAAGCAGTTTGCCATCGTTTCTTTTGAGATATTTGCTCATATTAGTCTACAGACCAGATATTCCTAGCAGGCCTTTCATCCAGGTTTACTGGGCCCAACTCCGCTTAACTTCAAAGCCAAAACAAACATAGCCATCTGAGTTTCTCTATTTAGTGCTTGGTCTTTCTTTTGAGCCAATTCCCTGAGTCAAACTATTTCATTGTTGAAGCCAATCTGCATTGCCTCATTTCCTCAAGATGTTAATACCTGAATAAAGCTTTCAGATTTTCAGGCAGTTCAGTACGACCTGCATACCCAGGATTCATGGTAATAAACATTCCAACAGTGGGAATCAGAGAGATCATCTCTCCAAGGAAATTGAATGTCTTCTTCTTGGCCCGAATAGCATCTTGAACACATTTAACCTAAATGATGAGCAGAAGATCCTTTTATTGATTCACACGTGGCTGCATTTGGATAATGAAGAGCCGTGTACAAATATTTACATATAAATGTATAACAATTCAAACTATTTGGCCCCAATAATACCTAAGGCATGTTGGATAAACAGTAAACCAAGGAATAACTGCACCCTGAAGCTCACACATTCATTTCCCAGGATATCTTATGGTAAATTAGGCGTGACTAAAATAATACTTATGCATCTGAATAAGGCTTTCTGCAAGTTGAAAAGTGCCAATTTTTAAAACACTGCTGTAGGGTTCAGCTATAAACAGCAAATTGTTCACTATTAAGAATGAGAAGAGAAAGCATTTCCTACAAATAGTTGCTGGATGGTCTCATGTTGTCAAATCTAGTGGGCTCTATTGTATGGTTCTGACAACATCTCACTGACTGCTTGGTTCTGGGCAGTCTCAGCACCCATCAGTCAAGTGAGGAGGAATAACAGACCTCTGGGGAACCCTCTGGATTCTTTGAAAACAACGTCTTGCAACATTCATGGCAATCTCATAATCAACCTTTGAGATAATCAGTCGCATCTACAGATTGTCACAGTACTACACTAATATTAAACTCATGTCAATTTTTATGAGAGACATGAGGCAGTGAGCTATGTGCAGATCTCCACATTGAGGAAACAAAACAACCACTTCATAAACGCATGGCACAACATAGGAGAACAAACCCATTAGGACTAGATTCAGCAGTCCATCTGCATTTAAAAGACAACGGTCACTCTTTTGAAAATAGCAAAGTCCACATTTTGGACAGAGAGGACTGCTGGCTTGAAAGAGGAGTCAAAGAGGCCATCTATGTCAAAATTGAACAGCCCCCTCTCAACAGAGGGGGAGGGATATGACATGATCTATCTCCAGTCTACAACACAGTCCTTTCAACAGTTCCAAGAAGGCTCCACACCCATTTGCACCAGTCAGGTGACTCTGATGACACAGATAAACCTCCAGGTGGCCTTAACGACTTACTAAAAGAATGCAAATGACCAGCTGTCTGCAAGGAGTATAAATCCTTCCATTCCCCCACCATCCAGTCAGATCCAAAGAAGCTTTTTGGATGAGAAGCAAAATGTCTTCAAAGAAAAACCAGAAAGTCCAGCTGCCTTTTGAAAAAGCACCTTTGGGGCATCCACGATGACTGATGACTGAGAATCTCCATAGACAGTTAAGAGAGACAACTTGATGATTCATGCCAGCAATAATAATTGCTTAATTGTACTTAACAGTTATAGGCAGATTCCACTGTAACCGTTAATATTTTGGATATAATTCTGTTTGTAGCAAAGCTACCAGACTAGTGTTCCAAAAATCCAGACCATCACTAGATGGCAGCCATGAAGCACATAAAGCTCCACTTGCTGTTATGCAGTGAACTTTGCAGTTCATGTCTGGTAGCTTTAGCTTATAGAAGCTGCAAGGGATATTGTAGAAGATGGGGAAAAAGCATGCACAGAGGCTTCCTTCTGTTTTCTGGGACATTTTATCTGCAGAATTCCATTTATAGGACGTTTGGATCCAATCCATTATTCCTATACCACTGCTTTTACCCATACAAATCTTTCATTGTGTGATTGCTCTGCATCGTTCACAGAATTTTACATCGAGTCCTGAACATTTTATTCCTTTGAACAGCCTCCCACCACCACTTTCATCTTTTATCTCATCGGAGCATAAAAAAGATGGGCTAGCTGTCCAGCCTTTTTTTTTAAGCAGTTGTTGTTCTTGGAACACCCACAAGACAGACATTTAGCTGCAGTCATCAAGCTGAAATCACCTCCCCTGCCCCTAGTTATGTACACACAACAGCAGCAGCCTCTTATGGAAAATATTTACCTGTACAGCAATTACTGACAGGACTTCTACTGAAATCCGATTGAATTCATCAAAACATCCCCAGGCCCCAGTTTGGGACAACCCTTTGTAGATATTTCCACAGGACTAGAAAGAGAGAGAAAAGTTGTTACAAATGAAGGTTTGTTTGTTTTTCCAGGGGCAAGTATCATTAAATTGCAGTTATCTTTATTTTGTACACCGTGAAAATAATACGGATCATGCAGTCTCGCGGTGCAAATATCCCACTATGAATAGTTCCAGTTTGCCCCACGTAATTGCCAGTGGAATGATGTGATATTTCTATAAACAAGCCCTATCTTGAATAAGTAAGTAGGGAAGTGATTGGGTTCTATGGACTAATTTGGGGGAGATTTGCAAGTATTCCTAACATCCTAGGGACTATGCGTCTCAGCTAGTCATTTCAAATTAAAGGGGAAGTCATAGATAGGTCACAAGGCCATCCCCTAGGAACTTCAAACTGAAATGAGATGCATTGTTTTGGAAATGAGTGCTTTGCAAGGGGGAGATACCTCAATCATCACTCATATTTGACAGGCAATAGTCCTCTCCTTAGTACTTACGAACTGCAGAAAACAAGATGAGGCATCACCAAAAATGATCTTTTTAAAAAGAACCTGTTGTAAAGTACTCATATAAAGATGAGCAGCCTGTTCTTTTTTTTAGGCTGTTTTCAGTGATATAATTAGCGCTGCCAAATGGAAACAGTGCAGATGGAAAATGCTTATTTTACTGCATGGAACTTGGGAAAAAGCCCATTGCTTTAAAAGTAACACAGTCTTTGCATAACCAACAAAAACTCATGTATATTTTAATTGTAGCTCTCAATGAATGGTTCTCTCATACTCTTTGAATTTCTTTTCTAAGCGATTTGCATGTGACTCAAATGCGCCAAAGAGGAGTACTTGTCCTTGAATCGAAACAAAGAAGCAATGCATAAGCATTCATTAGAACAACAGTAGGAGACTGTATAGGAGGGAAGCTGTTCTCCTGGCTCGTGTATTTTATTTCACCCACTGGATCACTACCTTGTAGTCCATTTGCTCAGAGCAGTTGAAGACATACACCATGATTCCTACAGCCCTGCCCAAGTCTTTGGTGGTCTCGGTTTTTCCTGTTCCCGCAGGGCCTGCCGGGGCTCCTCCCATGATTAAGTGGAGGGACTGGGTCAGGGTGATATAGCAACTGCAAAACACAGGGATTAGGCATGTTATCTTTCTGGCCCGACAAATCAGGCTGTGCCAGATTCAAATTTGTGAGGGTGAGCTCATACCGGTCGGTAAGCGGGGTGATCACCAGACGAGGAGTGTTGCCAAGGTATTCATAGGAATACTGGAGTTGAGCATCGCAGATATTGGCAAAGCAGTGCCTCTTCTCTTCATCCCAACGGTGCCTAAGTTGGGACTGCCACGTAAAGGCCTGAGAGCTCTCCACCTGTCATGAAAGGAGTGCAATTTAGTTCTGACTAGGGAGTGCTGAGGTGGCCCTTATCGGGTTTAGTGAGAAGCTGAGGCAAAAGGAGAATAGCTGGTGGCAGTCATTATTATTATGAATGAGTAACGGCCTTGCTTCTTTCAATGTGTGTCTTATAGAAGAAGTAAATGAACTGTGCAGCAGGTTGGCTGAGTGGCAGCCATTTTCTCTTGGATGGAGCCAAACACTCTCAAGATGATTTCTGATCGTTTTGTTTCATTATCAGCTTTTAATATCCCCTTTTTGCAGCTTTATCAGCTCTGTATTTGGGT
>JANHFL010001644.1:216371-226710 GCA_032468155.1 Oxyrhabdium leporinum | reverse complement strand
GAGGATTTTTTTTTCAATATAGCTACTGTAATATACTGCTGAAGCTGTTGAGCCGGGGCAAGAAAGGTTCACATTCAGGTTCCTACTCAATCTTGGAGCTCACTGTATCTTCACCCATTGCTATTTCTTACCCCAACTGTCAACTCTTAAGTGAACAATTATTTTGGGGAAGAGAATGAAGAATGCCTGCAATACTACCTTCCCACCGGAAATCATCACCACTACTACCATCATCATGATGATGGCTAATGAGCTGTCATTTGACTCAACCCACCTTTAAAAAAAAAAAAGTAAAAAGAAAAGATGTCACAATGAACAACACCAGCCCATTAATACCAATTTACAATGCTCATGGTCTGAGAACTGTTGTTGGGCCTGCTTGCTGTTGTGCCCATTTATTGCTGTTCCTTGGGCGCTCAATTAGAGATTGCCTAAAGAGACATTGTAGGGTCATGGGCTACAATTTTCATTTTGAACCCTAGATATATTGCTGCACGGTTCTGTCCTTAGGTATGTAGATATCAGGGCCAACGTTTAACTGTTCTTTAAAATATAAATATTCCCTGCTCTTCCTTTGCCCCATCACAAACAATCAGTACTTTCTGTAAAGCCAGGTGGACTTAGTTTGATGCCCTCAAGGGCATTTTGAACCAAAAAAATAATCAACTCTTGCTTGCCGGAGTAGTTATCTAGTTCTTCTAGATTTATTCACGTGAAAAAAAGATCCATAGATTGGGACTAACCTTATAGCTGAGCTTCCCTTTTGCCAGTCGGGGTATAAGTTTTGCTGTATCGTAGATATCATTCATTAAATTTTCTACCATTTCCAAAAAATTGTGTTCTGTTCCCACTTCCAGCGATGGACGATACCGTAAGTCATCTTTATACAACTCCATCCGTACTTCAAATAACGGGGCAACATTGGCCTGAAAGCATATTGGTGCAGTTTTCATTTGCCAGTTTTCAGTCTCATGCTCAAAATATGTTTTCCCCTTTTCTACAAGCTCACTGGACCCTTGGTCCTATTATCACTATCGTTATGGTCCTATTTTCAAAGTATAAAGCAGACCTGCTTTCACTGAAACGGTATTAGTTCATTTTTAAGTATCTGACAATTTAATCAGCAGGTACATAAAGAAACCAGTATGTTTATGGCTTCAAAAGAAAATTCTCTCTTTTTTATATCACTTTTCTTTATTTGTATTTTGAATCATTCTGATTTCTGTTATTCAGTTTGGTTGAGAATGGTAATAACAAAGTGCAGAACAATTGTAAAATGAGGGAAGAGAAGTGGGGGGAACAGCAGGATATATAGTACTCCCCACCTCCACACGTGGGGCCAGCCAGGAGTGATATTTGGGGGTTCGGCGAACCCGGCAGAATCTTCGCTAAGGGTCCCCACGAACCCCTGCGAGCCCCCAGCAACCCACCCCTGTTTGGATTGCTCTGTTGGCTCATTACAAAATATGTGGGCACTAACATATCTTGCTTAATTATTATTTTTACAGGTAGTCCTCCACTTACAACAGTTCACTTAGTGACTGTTCAAAGTTACAATGGCACTGAAAAAAAGTGATGGTTTTCACACTTATGACCATTGCAGCATCCCCATGATGAAAATTCAGGCGCTTGGCAGCTGACTCATATTTATGATAATTGCATGTCCCAGGCTCATATGATCACTTTTTTGTGACCGTCTGACAAGTAAAATCAATGGGGAAGCCAGGTTCACTTAACAACCGTGTCATAACTTAACAACCGTAGTAACTTACTTAGCAACTATAGCAAGAAAAGTTGTAAAATGTGGCAAAATTCACTTAACAAATGTCTCAGCAACATAAACTTTGGGCTATATTGTGGTCGTAAGTGGAGGACAACCTATACTAAAAAAGCCTCGTTGAATACAGATTTTTAATTTATTGATTTTTGATGCAAACATCTTCAAATTAGTATGCAAAATTGCGCCCATTAATACCTTTGAGTTTCAAAGGTAGTATTAAAGGAAAATAAAATACTTCTGAAACTTCATTTACTTACATCGGCTGCCATATTGCTGAGTAGAAACTGCAGTGATTTGCGTATAAACTTAAAGTATCCATCTAAGATTACTTCGTCTATATATTCTACATAATGAGACCATATTACAGTTGTCTTGTCAGCCTTGAACAAGTCTGTATTTTCCTGGAGATAGAAAAAAAAAATATTTCAGAGAAGCAGTGAATCAGGTTTAATCAGATCCTTTCTGTCAATACTAATTGCTTTAATGGTCATAAAAAGCGTCAGCAATACTTCGGTAACTAGAATTTACCCATCCACGCATGATATCATTTCCAATATGTATTCAGTAAAGAGAAACTACGGAAGAGAACTAAGAGATTAAAAATATGCTCACTTTAAGCATATCACATCACATATAGCTCTGCATCCACAATGTTGGCATAACACTGGATAAATACAGGTAGTCTTCGACTTACAACAGTTCATTTAGTGACCGTTCAAAGTTACAACGGCATTGAAAAAAATTGACCTATGACTGTTTTTCACAGTTACAACCTTCTCAGCATTCCCATGATCATGTGATCAAATCTGGCAACTGGTTCATATTTGGTTCATATTTATGACCATTGTTATGTCCCAAAGTCATGTGACTATCTTTTGTGACTTCTGACAAGCAAAGTCAATGGGGAAGCCAGATGCTCTTAACAACCGAGTAACTAACTTATCAACTGCAGTGATTCACTTAACAACTAGGCAAGGTAGGTTGTAAAATGGAGCAAAACTCACTTAAAAATGTTTCACGTAACAAAAGAAATTTTGGGCTCAATTGTGGTCATAAGTCGAGGACTACCTGCATAACAAATTACCATGTAGTGCATTTGGGGCATTGTTTCTTCCCTCCTAGACAGGAGCTCCTTCTGTAACATTCCTGTTTTTAAAATTGCACATGCTCCCCTCAGAGCATTATCTGTATTTTTTAACTGGGGAGGGGAGAAGGGGGGGGAAAATGCTGTCAGCTGTACATCAATTTGCAAGACAATTTCTAGATTAGAAATCTGAGGTAGATACCATAGCATGAACATGCTTGGGATAAAACCAGACCTTTGTTGCATTTCTGACAGACTGACCAAAATATGCTATAAGAGAGTGCAGCATGTGGTACCGGTGTGATCAATTTAATTGTTTATGATGAAAAATTTGAGAGTATTAGTGAATAAAAGGATATAAAGGGTTAGAATGTGTCAGATCTCTCTGTCTCTCTGTCTCTCTCTCTCTCTCTCCCACCCTCCCTCCCTCTCTTTGGTAATGTCAGTTGTGGATCTTGGACAAAAATGATCCTGGAAGAAAAAGAAAGGAGAGAAAGTAGTGGAATTCAAATGGCTGCAGAAAGAGAAAAGATGAAAAAATATTAGTAGACAAATCTCCAAGCATATGAATGAATGATGGGCAGAGAAAAGGAGAAGCTCTGTGGGGGGAAAAAGGAGATGCCACACCAATACAAAAAAAGAGGCCCGCTGGAATGATGAAGTGAAAATCTCCATGCATAGGAATGGTGGCTGCAAAAAAATAAAAAATAAAAAAATAAAAAATGAGAATGAGAATGAGAGAAAGACATTGTATAATGTGTTCAGAGAGAAAAAGGTACAAACAACTTTATCAAGTAAAGTGGAGAATGTTTAAAAAATAAAAGAAGCCGTGAAAAAAACAGCAACTTGTTGACGGAAAACAAAAACTATTTTTCAAGTAGGCCAAGAGGGGCAAAAATGGACCCTGCAGCAAAGTGTATGGAATTAAAAATGAAGGGAGGAAATGATTCAGGATGATAATAATTGAGGAAATATTTTAGACATTCATGTGGGAATAATAATATGTTGAAAAGTAGACTTGAAATGAATTTTATAAGTGCTAGAAGAAGAAAAAATGAATAATAAGGAAATAATACACATTGCAAAAATATTGAAAAATTACCTGGCTGGCGGTGTAGACAGGGTAACTGCAAGAATATTAAAATATAAAAATGATTTGCTTGTGGAATGACTATGCAGTTTACGCAAAATATAGCTTGGCAATGGCTAGTGCATAATATGTGAACTATTGCAAAGAATTCTAGTCCAAAGAAGCAAAACTAGCTGTATATACAACTGTATTTGTGTCTGCTTTCCTTCAGGGAAGCATTGGGATTTCAGGAGAAAGTAAGCTGAATGCAGTGAAAATAGAAATTTAACATTAGTGTGGTAAAACAAGAAGAGCTAGATCAAGACTGAATGGATGTTACATGAACTTGGATTGAATTAAAAAATAATGATCGGTAGAAAATGTTTAGGCAGTTCTGCCATTAAACAGGGAAGGCATTTTTTTTTCTTTTAATGACCCCATAATCCCTTGCATCGGAGTGAAGTTGGGGCAACTGAATGAATGGAGCTGAGTGTTTACTGGCTGGATGCCCTTCCTGTTGCCAATGCAGAGTTTGCAGCTAATGTTTACTCATTGTGCCCTGAGAAAGAAATATCTGCTGTTACCTAGGATCAAACTTGCAGCCTCCTGGTTGTGAGGCGAGAACTCCACCTCTAGGCCACTGCAACACTTATACAGGGAAGGGATGAGGGTCACAAAAGAAACATGGGATGAGAAGATTGAAAATGCCTGGTTGATGTGGGTCTTTTTTAGATTTTTAAACCTCTGACAAAAGAAAAGAAAAAATGGACAATATAAAGTAGGTGTAGCAAGTTTTGTTAAAGAATAAAAGCCAGAGAATAGAACTTTCTTTTGCAAGCTTGTTCAAATTGAGTGTCTCTAGGACATATATGGTTTATAAGGCCATAAAACGTATATCTAAATTTTACTTGTAGCAGTTTCTTATTTGTACATATTATAGATTATGGACATTTAATACAAATCAATGTCCTCTTTCTTGATCATAGAGAAGAAGCCAACTGGTCTGCAGTGGAAATTTAAGGATCTGCTTTGAGTAACATGGCTCTGGTCTGGCTTCATGTCAGTAGAAAGAATATGATCAAGGAAAGAGAAATTCCAAATCTATATTGTGAACGTTCTTTGTGCTACAATCACTTTTACAATGTCACTTCAGGAACAGAGCTAGAATGCAAATAACAGCTGAACCCCAGTTGTTAGTGCCATTCTCTACATGGACAACTTAGAAGGAAATACATATATTCTCAGAGGCCCACTTAGAGAAAACCCAGAAAATATTATGCCTCTCTGATGCCATTATTAAACGGAATGGCCCATAAATAAATAAATGGTACTGTTTGATGCTTATCACGTTCCTTTCATTCATGAATACAAGTCTTTATATGGAAATACAGATACAACTGGTGGAAATCTGAGGCCGAACAAAAATTATTTGGCTGAGAGAGTTACATATTTAAAAAAAACAGATTAAAATCCACAGTTCATTTTTACTTGAACCTCCTATGAGTGTGAACTCAATGTTATTCAAGGATTTACTTTGCAGTTCAATTAGCAAAATAACAGCTATTCAATAGTCTGGACCACTTTTATTGTTTAAGCACACTTTACAGCTACTTGAGTATTTTAAAATCATTTTGTAAATTGCCTCACGAATCTTCAAAATGAACAATAGAAATGCTCTAAATCAATGACTTAAAACAAACGTTGTGGCTTCCTACCTCCAGAGTAGCTCAGCTTGGTACTTCACACATTACAAGGAATACACACATCTCAGGCTAACAACCTCCACTGAGCAAAAACCTCCAAAAGTAGCTAGTAATGATATAGTTTCAAAAATAAACATGCATAACATATGATATATGTGACTGTAGCCACACAGGGTGTAAAGGAAGAGCTGGAGCTCAAGAATAATGCACATACTTTATATGCAAAAAAAATCTCAATTTTAATCCTTGGTGTATCAACATTTTTGTTCATAAAGATTAACCAATGTAGGCAATACTATAGTCAGTATGATATGATAAAACAATTTCCTATGTTCCTGAAGGTGAAACTAGTACTGTTGACCAACATAATATTCAACAAATGGTTGACAACACTGTGAAAACTATCTCTCCTTCATACCTCCACCATACTCTGGATCTTCTGCCCAGCATCTTTGATTGCTGCATAGCGTTTGTTTATATTTGTTTGTCTTCCATCTAGATCAAGAAGAGCTGCCTCTTTGTTGTCTTTCCTTTCAAACAGAGGACTAGCTGACCATTCCTGTAAGAAGAAACAGGACAAGAAGAAACTCCTTTAGAGCAGCCAATAAATCCGTAGCAAATGCAATCCTAGGTTGCATTAACAGAGGGATAGAATCAAGACCACATAAAGTATTAGTACCACTTTATAAAGCCTTAGTAAGACCATATTCTAAGTCTGGTCTTGCTAACGCTTTATAAAGCGGTCACCGTATTATAAAAACAAAAAAGATGTAGAGACTCTGGAAAGAGTGCAGAATAGAACAACGAAGATGACTAGGGAGCCGGAGGTTAAAACACAGGAATAATTGTTTCAGGAATTGGATTTATCTAGTCCTGTAAAAATAAAGTCTAGGGGTGACATGATAGCAGTGTTCCAAAATTTGAGGGTCTGCCACAAAGAAGAGGGGGTCAACCTATTTTCCAAAGCACCAGAAGGCAAGACAAGAAACAATCGATAGAAACTAATCAAGGAGAGAAGCAACCTAGAACTACGGATAAATTTCCGAACGGTGAGAACAATTAACCAAAATGGCTTGCCTTCAGAAGTTGTGGGTAGCCACTTGTCTAAAATAGTATAGGAGGTTGGACTAGGAGGCTTCCGAGGCACCTTCCAAATCTGTTACTCTGTCATTCTATTCTGTTAAAACTAAAAATCAAGGAGCCTCCTTTTTTAAAGAAACAGGATAGGAAGTTCTTGTACAACAGTTGTCACAAATAAATCTGTAGCAGAACAAAATTAAAACTAAAATCAAAGAACCTCCTTTTAAAGTGTCTGGTAATAATGTTTTACTCACTTGCATAAGCTGTCCAATATTCTCCACATTCAATTTGGTTTTTTGAATTCTTGTCTCTAAATCATATAAAACATTTCGCATCTCTTGAATGTAATCCATAACATCTGGATAGGCAATGTAAGGGAAACTTAATTAGTAGCTAGATTATCATTTTCCATGTATTTAATTTCCAATTCCCATACTTTTTTCACTGAAAAATACCTGATATCATGGCACTAGAAACAAAAACCCATAAGAACATAAGAAGGGCATTTGCTGGCCCTTCTAAGCAAATTGGATGTTTCTGGTTGTCCTTGCTAGAAAGAGACACAAAAATTTTCCTCTCCTGCCAATTGCTTCCTGCAATTGATATTTGGATGCGCACTCCCCCCAGTTTGGAAATAATGAGTATCAGGGCACATCCCAGCTTGTAATAGATAAATGTACCTTTATTACTCCAAAACAGATTGGTCTCAGCTTTCTGTAGGCCAACATCAATTTCTTCCAACTCAGTTTTCACCAGAGGAAGTTCTACTGGTAAAATTGTTCTCTTGATCTAAAAATAGGCAGTTTATTTCAGGATGCATTCTTAGCTCATTTTGTAGATATATGGTATTGTCCTAATAGTGGCATATTTCGTTTTAGTCCTTATTCTAAGCATTCAGCAAAATGAGGAGCCAGATTATTGGGAGCAATATGCTGACTCTGTAAACCACTCAGAGAGGGCTATAAAGCACTATGAATTGGTATGTAAGTCTAAGTGCTTTGGCTATTGCTTATAAGCAGTACAAGTTTTTATTCGCAGGGCTGAATTGTGGAAAAAAACAGGCTGCTGCTTTCTTATAAGACTTTCCAATTTATTCACATAATGAATGAATGGAGACATGAAATTGTTCCTCATTGTTTCCTGACAAAGAAAGATGTGTCTTTATAATCTAAAGGAGCTAAGAGAGAGAGAGAGAGGGATTTGTCTTAAAAGGGGACAGAGGAAGAAAACGAGAAGCTGCTAAGATTATAACAAAAAGCAAGAAGAAAATATGACACAGTTGCAACAGGATTTAATTTCTCGGACCGTCTTCTAGTTCAGAAAGCCTAGATAAGAATTCTCTGAGTTGAGTACTTTATTGCGGAATGCCAAGTCGGGGCATTGAAAAAATAGCCACTCAGGTCTGGATTCTGAAAGGGTAGGTGACATTCAAAGAAATAATTTCTTCAAGCTTAGCCTGATGGAGGGCAGATTTCCAATGATCCTTTGTGATCTTTTCCATCATTCTGTGTGGGTTTGGGACAGAGATTATGTTCGGCCTCAACCATCTGAATGTGTAGTCTGAGAAATGTGCCAAAATTCCCTAGGCTTGCCTTTTTGGGGTAGATTTAGCATTTGCTCTGACTATTTGAAACTATGATGTAAGATGGGGTCCAGGATTATGTCCAAATTAGCATTTGGTACTATTTATCAATCATAAGTATACTTGATTCCGGTTTTCTCTGTTTGGTGGCATAAAATTTAGGTTTAATAATTCTTTTTGTGATGGATTGATCATTATCTAAGGAATGAATCATTATTCAGACCATCACTTACTGTGACTCAGAGCTTCTACAGACTAGCAACTAATGAAATTGGTTCAACTCAGAAAGATGGATTTGAATGATTTCTATTATATTCCAGACACAATTCAAAGACGGTTTATGAACTATTAAACATCTTGAGGCCTAACTGAAAAACAACAGACCTAGTTTCTAAGATCTTTGGAACCTTTTCTTGAACCTCTCGTCCATAGAGGGGGCCTTCTCAGCAGTTACTAAGTCAAGAATGAACTGCTAGGGAAGATAGTTCCCATTCCACTGACGGGCAACCACGTTTTGATTAAGACAAGCTATTTGACATTAAATTGACAAGCTGTTGAAAAAAGATTGGTTGTGTGCGCTATAATTAATGTTTTACTGGTGCCTTTTTCCTTTGAATCTTTGTGAATCTTAATGCTTTAGTTCCAACTTTATTTTATCTCCTTTTTATTGTTAGCAATACTGACCTCTATTTCTAGTGAAGGAGTGTGATTTATATTCAGGCAGCTGATAAATAAATACCTTATTGTACCAGCCAACAATGAGATCTAAGTTGTCCACAAACTTCTGGAAAGTTTCATTCTGAGAGAAGAGGCTGCCAGCACTGTCTGGAATTTCTTTTTGCTGCTGAAAGTTCAGGTACTTGACTTCCCGGAGAACAGCTACGAGCTGTATAGGAATGTAGCCATGAGAAATAAGTGCTTTTCCAAATATACAATAGAAAACAAAATTGAACTAAAAATGTGATGGGCTGTGGGCTGGATATGCTTGTAATACTACAGGAAATGTGTAAATGAACAGGGATGAACCAATCTAGTTTTATACATTCCTGTAATGTTCAAATATGTTCCATTCCATTTCCACATGAAGCTGTGTGTGGCTAATATTTAAGTCTGATTGCTATTCACATTGCCGAGGAAGCTTCCCTTTCAAGGCAAGGGGTGTGGCTGTTGTTATCAGAGAATCTGCTCCACAAGTGCCCGGCTGCGAGACCCTTTTTCTTAGGTTGGGCTCGAGGGATCGGGTGGGATTGCTGCTGCTGTACCAGCCTCCCTGCTGCGTGGCAGCTTCCCTACATGGGCTCCTGGACCTCACCTCAGGGCTGGCAGTGGAATTCCCCAGGCTTATAGTTTTGGGGGATTCCAACCTGCCATCCCTGGGGGAGGGGGCAGAGGTAGCCTGAGATTTCATGGAAACCATGATTTCCATGGGCCTGTCCCAGGTCATCCAGGGCCCGGCTAGTAATAGTGGTCACACACCCGATTTGGTGTTCTTGTTGGAGCAGTGCCTATGTGACCTGGAATTGGTGGACCTGCCCTTGGTCCCCTTGTCATGGTCGGATCACAGTCTGGTGGCAATGAGTTTCTCAAAAGCTGTACCCCCCCCCCGCAGGGAGGCAGGACCTATTAGGTTGGTTCGCCCCCATCAACTAATGGACCCAGATGGTTTCCAGAAGGAGCTGGGGGTTATAACTGCAGATCTACTGTGCAGTCTAGCCGAGCTCTTAGTCACTGTTTGGCATAGAAGGTGACTGAGGCTCTGGATAGGATTGCACCCTTGCAACCTCTCCTCACCTGTAGACCTCTCTGTGCCCTGTGGTATACAGAGGAACTGAGAGGGGTGAAACACACGAGGAGATGTCTAGAGCGCCACTGGCGGAAGACAGGGGATGAACTCAATCAAACACGGGTAAGAGCGGCTACTAAGGCCTACCTCATGGCGATTCGTGCGGTGAAGTGTAAATACTTCTCCACACTAATTGTGTCTGCAGATAATCGCCCAGCGACCCTCTTTAAGGTGAGCCACCTCCTCCTGGAGAAGGAG
>JANHFL010001644.1:190827-216271 GCA_032468155.1 Oxyrhabdium leporinum | reverse complement strand
CCCACTCTAATACTCTTCCAGAAGGCCCTAAAGACCTGGTTCTGCCAGCGGACCTGGGGAACCCAGAGAGGGATGGAGCCCATTAAATGGCTCGTGTGATCTGCTATCATTGGGGTGGGAGGTGGGAGTTGGGGATGATTTTGTTATATTGTACTTTATTAGTTTATTTGATTCTTCTTGTTAGTTTTTATTGTTTTATGGTTTTATATTCTGTAAGCCGCCTCAAATTGCCATGGGCAAAAAGACGGCAATATAAATTTAATTAATAAATAAATAAAGAACAGCTATAAGGATCCAAATCTGGGGATGAGATTAGCTAAGGACCATTTCCTTCCATCCCAGGGTTTCAGCCTGTATAAGGAACTCTTGCAGGTTTTATTGAGCAGCAAAAGAAATTGGCCATTCAGTAATCACATAAATAGCATATCATTTGATGTACCAATGCAATCAAGGTCCTGTAAAGCTTGAAAACTCATAAGCAATCTAATCAATGTCATTTAAACAGAATTAATTTCAAAATCCTGTAAGATTATTCTTTCTGCTATATAACAGACTATCATTTTGGGAAAGATTCTATTAGGATCAGTCATTGCATACCAAAGAAGCATCATACATAGATGTTGGATCGTGCCCATCATTCCCAGACAGAAGAGTCAGTGCTAACTGAGAATTAGGGGTCCTGTAGTCCTATATATCTACAGTCTGCCATTTTGGAGAAGTCTAAAAACTTGCAGTCAAACTGACCATTGAACTGAGATGACACAAGCTTCTGCTTTCTTTACCAACCTCTTTGCTGAAGTTGACACTAATAAGTCTTGTTTCTGGATCTCTTTGGATCAGTGGTTGCTCTAGATTAAATTGGCAGTCTCTGTCAACTCTGGCAATCCACTCTGCATAAATTCTTTCCCGGTAACCTTTCAGCAAACGTATCATCTCATCATATTTTCCATATATCAGTTTGGCTTCAGAACTGACCATTACCCTGCAAAGAGGAAAGAAATCCCTCAGTTCCAGAAGGGAAATAGAATTTAATTAACATTAGCTTGAATAAAGCTAATAGCTTGTAATTCTACTCCAGGGAAAATATTACTAAAGACCGGACGGCCGGTAATGACAGATTGTTACTTACGGATGATCAATGGCATTCAACTCTTTCCTTGGGATCTGCAATCGTTCCTGGAGTTCTAAAGCCCATTTCAGTTGCCCAGCAACAGGTGGCATATTTTTGCTAATGGGAGGCACATGATCTCCAGTTTGAGTAGCTTCTATCTGGGCATCATACAAAATCTTTGCATTGTCCAATTCAACATCGAACATCTCCAAAAGTGTAGTGTAATGGGGAGCGGCTTCTGCTTTGATCAATGGTCGTTCCAACAGAGATGAAAACATATGGATTTGCTGGGGAAGAAAAGTGGTACGAATAAGTTTATGTGTATGCGAGTGTGTGTATATACATATACATATAGGTGATGTATATCCCTTATCTTTTAATATACAGCTGCAGAAACTTTTTGAGGTTCTTTAAGAAGTTATTCCTAGCCATACTTCTCGGTATGCTATTTCATCCCCAATACTGTTTTCTTTTCAAATGACACCATTCTGTGACTACTAAGCATGTTCAGATCCTTATTAACAGTGCCGGTAAAATTGCTGAGATAAACGACAGTAATTAAGAGAATTCTCTTAATTGCAAACATGTATGGGTATGAAGAAGTAAGCGCTGATGATATCAATGGCACTAACCTGTGTGGTAAATGGATAAATAGGATTGGAATCTTAAAGATAACATAAAGAACCAACTGCCTGCACAAAATAACATTGGTTCCACTGTCTTATTTTGTGCTCTAGTAGAATTTGCAAGTTATTGAAGACGTACAAGAAAGTGTGAACCAAGGTAACCATGGAAGGGATGCAAGGAATTCAACAGCACAAATAGCAATGCCTCCATTGTGTTATATTCAGAGTGAAAGCTACTATCTGTCTGTTTCCTTGCACTGCTTGGCATTTAGGAATCTATTTCCTATACAAAGAAACTGGGACACAACATGTACTTTGTGCAACATGAATCAAACTGTTTGTTCTTTAAAATATATCCCCCCCTCCTTTCATGGTAATAATGCTTTATTGCTATCTTATGGTTTTAGCAATTCTAAAATTTTGTAGCTATCATAAAAACAATCAGAGCTCAGCCAGGCAATTCCTTTTTCAAAAAACAAAAGGTTCAGCATCCTCTTACAAAATTTGTCTCTACTCCAAGTACCAACTCCTTTTGCAACAACTCATTGTTTCCTTTGCCGTCTACCAATATAATGGGAATAAAATGCTCATAGAAGCATGGGTGAATTGATATTTTTGTGCATGTAAACACTGCATCATTTTTCACTGTTTTCCTCAAAATGATACCCTTACATCAGTGTTTTTCAAACTGCTAATCAGACAAGAGAGATTTTAAACATAACAAAAGAACAGCCCATTTCTTGAAACTGTGTTTTACTGATGATGATAGTAATGGAATATACTATGAACAAGTTGATATACATTTCAAATCTGTATTAACTCTGATAAATCTTTTAAAATCCTAATTATAATTAGTTGGAAGCACTGAGATTTCATTTACCCATTTCTGGGTCCCAGGATCTTGATTTGGATTGTTAATAAAATCCATAAAGTTCATGATTCTATGTGAAAGAAATCTGGTGCTTCCCATTGCAGACATTCTAAGCAGAGAACCATGTTAGTTTATAGTAGCCAACAACAACAACAAAAAATCTGGTAGTAAATCTTCAGCCTAATAAATTTGCTTAATAGCCAAAACTTTCATGAACTACAGTTTAAGAAACCTGGCATCTAATGAAGTGAACAATAGTTCATAAAAGTTATGTTCCTTAACCAAATTTATTACTGTGAAAAATGCTATTAGAATTCTTCTGATTTGTGTAATGAATAATTCTGGAAATACTTCCAGTCTTTTGTCAAATCAGTAAATTCTTCTCTGTTCTCTGAAAAACAGACAATGATGGGATTGGTCTACCCAATCTCTGGAGGGCTAGAGTGGAGTTAAATATATTGGTCCTGGGAGCTGTTTAATTCTGAAATAATCTGAGAAGTTACAGTAATGCTGTTCCATATTGACCACAGATTAGAAAAATCAGATTAGAGATAGAACTGGAAAAGTCTTCCAGGTTAGCTGGTCATAAAAAGAGTTTTGTTTCCCCCCCCTGGCTAGAACAGAAACAGCTGCTTGTCCTACTACCAGGTGTTAGATAAGAAACAGGTAAAGCTTCATAGGAATATGAGTACCTTGACAGCTGATTCAAAACTGGAACAATCAACAAATCCTTGATAGAAAATGGTGCCCAATCGCCTATCCAAATCCTGGATTTTGATCTCAAAATCTGCATAATCTTCATCAAATTGCTTTAAATAACAAAAGTAATAGACTAAATTAGATCAGGCAATATCTATATATGTGGACTTGCAGAGGTTATTAATTCTCCCTCCCAATCAGAGAAGCATTTGGGCCAATTTATATTACAAGAAATGCATTTGTTCCTCTAACAATTATAAACACCAGAATTTCTTAGGTTATACTAAGCAAATAATTAATCAGCTTTATTAGTACATCTGTTTTCTGTCATAAAAGGACCAACCTCATCTGCTGGATCTAATGGATCATATTTGCATTCTGCAAAAACTTTCACATGTTCAAGAACCTCTTCATAAATTTGGAACACCAAGCTCCCTAGGATGTTGCCTCTTACACCTCCCAGTTCAATTTTCTCCAATTTGAGAAATTCAATTGCAGTCATGTAAAGTTCCTTAAAAAGACATATAACCAAGTTATTCACAGATTTTTTAAAAAAATGTTTATTTTTAAAAGTGCTTTGTTCACAAAATGATTTTCTCTAATTTCAGAATTTTAACAAATGGAGTAGGATTTAAAAGTTTAGATTTTTATAACAACTGATATGTTATATAAATACACTGCTTTTTTTCTATAAGAATATATGATTTTTATCCTAATTGTTATTGCAGTTCTTTCCCATTTTATAGCAGCTACTTAATTCTTACCTCTATGGTCTTCAATCTATGAAAAAATAAATTCATTCTTGTAAAGACAAGAGTAGAGGGAAATTCCCAAAACTGAGATTCTTTATCCTGAAAACATAAACAAAAAATATTTTATTTATTAAATTCATTTATCGCCCATTTTGCTGCAATACCTAATATCAGGTCTCCCCCAAAAAATGTAGAAAATGTTTGCAGAATTTGGCTTCCTAAATTCTTTCCAATCTATGCTACTGGTGGCCATAGACTAGACGGCACCTTTAATGAAATGATGTGATTGGTGTGACTGCTCTTTCTTTCCAAGGTGTGCACATGGGCGATAGAAAGATGATCCAGTCATGGTAGATGAATATATGTTGCCTTTATATATGTGTTTCAGCAGCTTAGCTGTCCCATATCCTAATACCTTTTCTCTTTGAATTAATTTGGTTATTTTTTTTGTGAGAAACTTGCTTTTTTTTGTAAGGAGTTGGTGAGGACTGAATTCTTGGTAACAGGATACCTTTGCCAATTTATCTCTAAGTTCATTAGGGCATATATTTCTTGACAAAGGAAGTACATGCCAACATTTTAGTCTTCCATTAATGACCACTTGTTCAGCAACTATTTGAAGTTAATGAGGAAATTTATGGCTGGTCCTCGAAGCTGCAGCTATTGCAAGGTCCCCCCAGTTGCATGATGACAATTTGGGAGCTTGGCAATTGGTACACAATTCCAACATTTGCAGCATTCTGTGGTCATGTAATTGCCATTTGTGACCTTCACTGGCTTTTGAGAAGAAAAGCAATGGGGAAGCCAGCAGGAAGTCACAAATTGTGGTTATATGACATAATGCTTAACAACTGGAACTGCCAGGATTGCCATTGTATGTTGGCACAATTGTGTGATTTTTTTTCACTTTGTGAGCACATCGCTTAGCAGTTCCCAGTGCCAATTATAGTTGTTAACTAAGGACTTCCTATGTGATACTAATACTTTGCAAACCACCCTCTTCTTTCCCTTGCTCTGAGAAGCTTACAGTAATATTCCCACCAAGATTCATCAGGGTCTGCTGCTCTTGCTGTTGTGGCTAACCTTAAAAAATGAAGGCATCATATCGGTGGAGCAAAGGTCATAGGTCTTGTAGAGTTTCTCAATCACAGCAATGGTCACCTTGATTCCAGATAAAACCTCCTCAATTTCGCCTTGCAAGCCTTTCAGCACTTCCTCGGGACTTAAAAAGTTACGTGTCTAAACAGGAAGAGGTGCAAACAAAGATGAACAGGGCTTATAAAACCAGACATTGTAACTGAAATGTCATTAACAGCTTGGCAATCAATGGTGTCGTGCTTGAAGGGTTGTTTCAGTATCATAGTTACCAGATGAAAGTCTCCTTTGTTTATGCTGGTATTTAAGTCTTTTCAACATGGAACTGGACTATCTGGTAGAAATGTTTCAGATTGGCTTATGGAATAGCAATAGCGAAGTGTAGAAAGCAGAGTTTATGTGAGAAGGCCCAGAGTGGTCAACAGGGTAAAGATTCCCCATCCTGGATCTACCTAGTCTATTCCCTTCTCTGGATGAAATGTTCAATCATCTGGAATGCTTCTCTCACAGTGCTTCTTTACTGGCAAATTACTCGGCTTGATTTGCACAGTCCCTCAATCTCTAAAATCCTTATTTAGTGTCAGGGCAAATTGTTTTCAAATCTCATATAAACTGGAGCCCGTACCCTGAATGCACAAGGAGCTGTGATGGCATAATCAATCATATCCAAGATTGTCTTCCATCTTTAACATTGTAGATCAAGGAGGCTTGCTCCTTCATTTTTTTCCGTTGATTGGTCAAAAAAAAAAAATGCTGGACAACATTAATTCAGCAATCTTGAATTAACTGAAATAATTTCTAAAAGCTTCTGTTGAACTATAAGACTAAATTGTAAGAAGAAAAAAAAACAGTCACAGCATTTTTGGATACTTCAAATCTGAATTACTTTTAGTATTATTGTCCTGGTTCTTTCTTTTGATCTACAACACTAAGAGAAGCCCGTAATATGCTACATTTATATTTCAGACTTTCTTGGAAACCTTAAAAAAATTAAGAGGAATGGACAACGAACTAGATAAATTTCATTTGAAATTCTTTGCATTATAAAATTCCTTTTCAATCTGTTTCAGCAGGCAATCAAACAAGATTATAAAAATAACCTGTCAGCGGTAGTACATTCTGCTAAGTTTATATCACATAAATTGCAGCTCTTTAGATTGATGGTAGGAGTTGTAAAGAAATCAATGTATATTATCATCTTTGGTGATAGTGCCTGGCTAGACAGTGCTTTTGTTTGAAAGTTTTTGAGGTAATTGGGAAAACTGCTCAGAATTTTTTTATAGTATTATAATTCTGAATTTGGTTTACTGTCTATACCTCCTAATGTGCATAAACTAACTCATCACAACAAAATTGATTCACTTATTGTCAGCTAGATTTATAATTCAAAGTATTGGGAAACTAAAATGCATTTTTACTGAATCCTATTTAAAGTTGTAGGAAATTGCCTAGGCTGAAAAAATAATACAAAATAACAGTCTTGGGAAAATTCTAGTGATAAACAAATTCAGTCAAATTTGTCACCACATTGCTTAGCTATATTCATAAATCTTTTCAGAATAAATTATGTACACATCATGATTTTAGATTGAAATTTTGTTCTACGTTTTTGTTCTTCATTTCTTTTGAAAAATAATATATTGTAAGTATATTTAAAGAATAAACAAAGTGATAAGGAAAACCCTTTCTCAATTAAGAATTTGTAATTTCCATAGTAAAATACCATTTCAATGAAGAGATTACAAATCTCCTGCAAAATGACAATGACCCGAGATGGAACGTTGTAATATTCAGAATTAGCCCAGATCAAGCATATTGTGTACATGATGCTATTGATGTGCGAAGACACCTGTATGGAAAAAGCAGAATAGGAGTTTCAGCAAGGTGAAATAAACATTTCAATATTACTGCATACTTTTATGGTGTGCTGATCAAGATCATCTTTGATAATCTGAAAATCCCATTCACACTTCTGAATGTGTGAACAGTTTTCTTTAGGCTAGGAAAAAGAAAAACTATAGTTGGACAACTATAAACTATAAGCAAGCATAGCTTATCCTTAAATGGCTATGAAGATTCTCAGTCATCCAGGTCATGGTTGTCCCAAAGGTGCTTTTTCAAGAGGCGACTGGACTTTCTAATTTTTCTTTTTTTCTTTGAAAAAAGAAGCTTCTGGGATGAAGAAGTGAAACGTTTTCCAAGAAAAAAAGAAAAACCAGAAAATGGTTGGAAAAAACCACCTTTGGGAAAGCTTATCCTTAATGTGCCCAAAGCATTCTCATTCCCAGAACCTCAGGAAAGCATCCTAAAAAAAGTAGAAGCCGCTACGGTAACATCCAACATAACGTATCAGTTTACCCTCCTTCTCATTTTAACAATCATATGGAGGATTGTGCTTGCATGCGAAGTCAGGGCAAGGAGACTCTCAAGACCAGTGTTGGCTGCGGAATTCGAGGAGTTGAAGCCCACACATCTTAAAGTTACTCAGGTTGAGAAACCCTGCTCTAGAACAATGTCGCACTCTATGGGCAAAAGTTGTCCCCTCAGAATAGGCTTTTCCTCCTCTCTGTTGTAGGCTGAATGAAGAGAACTGAGAATGTGTTGTGCTGCATGAGAGGATTTCTCACCCCCCCCCCACCCCCAGTTTAAAAGATTCCGGGAATACAGACGCATAAGAGGGGGACAAGAATTAAGTTTTACTGATAAAAATCTTACACTTCAAGCTGTGTGTAGGAGGGCCTGATGCACTTCAATGGAACCCATACATCAGCCCTGATATTTCAGTAGATTTGTGCAGGTTAATCATAATAAATGTAAGTGTTGCCAAGCCACATTTCCCACTTACGGTCCCTATTTACAAGTCATGATTGCCTTTCTAAAATATTTGGGTTTTGTGAGGACTAGTCATTGTTTGTGTTGGAAGTGGCAGTAGCTTGTTTCCAGTCATTCTGGAGTCAGCCATTCCCCTCTCCCGCCAGGCCTCTATGATTGAATTTAGTCTGACTTTCAAGCTTTAGTTTAATCCTAAACAGTGTAGTCAGGATCTTTACTTGATCTGTGTGTGATAATATCTTCCAGAGAATTCTCTCGTGCTACTCTCGCATATAGCTCCTCACCCGTGTTCTTCAGGTGTGTTGGACTTCATTGCCCGTAGTATCTAGCCAGAGAAGCAGATGGCAGGACATTTCTACTTGTGAAGTCCCACACATCTGAAAAGGTCAGTATGGCTTTTAAAAGTGATAGAGTGGCCTGTAAGCTTCCACATGGTAGCTCTCAAAACATTATTTCTTTATTTTTGACACACCTGGTGATAGTCAGCTTGTTCCACTTCCTCAAGTGTAACTTTTAGAGGCTGCAAATACAGGTTAATATCATCGGCTTCTTTCAATCCTGAAAAAAAAGGAATGCTTGAGGGTAAGTGAATTAAGAAGAGAAAGAGAACTGGTTAATTTTTTTGTAGAACTTTTTCTTAATAATGTTCAGGTTGGTTGGACTTGGAACCTGCAAATGCTGGAATCTGAAAGAAAGGGAAGGGAATGGGTAATAGGGAGAGCAATGGGCCCTGGAACTCCTCTGTTTAAAAAAATAGGGTTATAAAATACAGTGTATTACATTATGTTGGTTGCTACTCCTTTGATTTCTAGAAACATGTGAAACAGCTACTTACATAGGTTACGCAAGTAGATTTTCTAGAAAAGAGAGCTTACCTGCAGATACATCCCTGAAGACATTCTTAAGTGCTGGCCAATAGCAGCTTTTTGCTCGCTCTAAAATGTCAGCAATCTTTTTGACTTGAGGCGCATAAAGCTGATGGGGAAAAGCAAAAGCCAGATCAGAAAACATGTCAGCCTTCAGTATCGTAGCCTGATTTCCTTGCAAATCTGAAAGAAGCCCTTCAGCCTACCTGCTCATTTATGCATTGCAGATTGGCCTGCCTACTGTACCAGAAATCAAATTCTACTCTGGGTAATGGGTTTAAACCATCCAGGAGAGGCTGGGCAGAATCCTTACTTAAGATATTTCGGATCTGATGTGACCAGTCAATAATTATTGTTTCAATTGAGTGTAGCAGGGAACTGTCCACAGTAGCAGGTAGGCTGGAAAAAAAAAGTACAGAGAAAACTTAATAGTCAAGTGGAAATAATCTTAGCATTTGATTCAATAGTTAACAGATTATATGTATAGCCTAAATAAGACATCATACTGTGGGAACTAGGACTCCTCTGTCCAATATGTTTTCTGTTGCAGAGCATCACATACTAAAGAACCATGTAAGTAAAAAGCTAAAACATTCCCTAATGAAGATCCAGATTTTGGGATTGGGTTCAATTTTGTAAATTGGATTCTGCATATAAGCACACTCAAACAGAAAGACACATTACATAAACTTAACGCAAACTTTGGAATCTTTTGATGGTAGCTGGACAAGAGATTAACAAAAAGTGAGGAATGAATGGACAATGTGTGATTTCCTGAGTAAGTGAAGGGAACAAGGTGCTATGGGAGACTAACATAAGGACTCACTGAATATACCCACGTATCATTTAGGTGATTATAATAATTGCCATCTAATAGTATATGCATCTATTTATTTGCAATTGAAAGAGTCCTGCCTATCCTCTCTCACACCCCACAAATTTACAGAAGGTGGCAGACATAACTGAAAGGCATCTACCTGTCAAAGACTTCTGAGACACTCTCCAGAACATCCATGTTCTCTGGTAAAGGGAGCAGGGTTTTTCCTTTGATCTTTCCTCCCATCACAAACATCTCATTTTTCAGCCTGTGAGCTTGCCGAATGACATCGTCAGCTACTACTCGAGGCCATCCGCTTAGGTTTACACTTTTTATGAACAAGGAGTAGGCCACCTATAGGAAAATAATTTCATTAGAACGTATGCTCCTGGCGTAAAACACTCTTGAATTCAAAATTATTTTGGATTTGGGGGAAAAAACAACTCATTTTGAGCACAAAATAATTGTTTCAGGTATGAAATAGCTTCCCATTAGAAACACATTGAGCGGTTTTGATTATTTTGGAAGCCTTGACTTTGAAGCAATTCTGTTTCAAGTTAAAAAGAAAACTCGGAGCTCAAAAGTCTTCTGGAATTACCATGACACCCAATTTTGAAAACAAAGCAAGTAAGAGTAAAGTGGCTGTTTTGAGCTTGAAACAGGGTTTTGAATTTGAAATTATTACTTTACATCCTCCTAACAAATACCTTTTTTTCAATCATAACAGATCATGGTACCTAATCAAACTAAAACTCTTCTGGAAAAAGCCATTCTATTTTAAAACATCCATGCCTGGAATTTCCTTACAGAACAACAGCATTTGTGTAATGGCACTATTCTTGTGGCTGCTACGTCAGAGCTGTGTCAGTGATGTAGTAGTAATATGCATAATGCTAGCTTAACAATACTGCTGTGCGAGCACCAATCCTTTCTGTCTCACTGTATTACTTTCTAAGAAAAGATAAGTGCGCTATTTTAGGCAAAGCAAGGAAATTGCGTTTTTAGGCCCAGTTAAACTGTTGAAGCAATCTGTAGATCTATGAAAAGATCAGTTTCAAAGTTTGAACTAGGAGAAATGTTTACCAATATTAAAATATCTCTATAGAAACATATGGGCAAGTCCATGGAATTCTTTCTACTCTATTTACCACTGATGGCCATAGGAGGTTTTTATATTTTCTTCCTTTGTAATGAAGTCATGTGTTTCATCTCTGTATATATGTGTTTACATGCATTTTCTCCTGGGGGACTAATCAGGCTGTGTGCCCATATGCCACTTGCACAATATGTATCTGTGAAGTTCTAAAGCAGGACAGGTGGATGTGTTTTGCCTGTGTCTGAGAATATATTTGTGTTTCTGCTGTCTCTCATATTGTGGGAGGAGGGCTTTTATATATTTACCAGAGTGGTAATTTGTGTAATATAAAAGTAATGGTGGGATAAATGCTTTTGTAGCACTGTTTTACCAAAGCTTCTTAGTGTCATTTCCTTTCTATTGGCCTTCAGGCACATATTATCTCAGCTTGTTCCTGTCTTTGCATGCTTCTGGTGAGGAAACTGAGCATATTCTAAGAGCAGGCCACCGTCACATGCCAAGGTCTCCATTTCAGTTCTGCACTTTATCCCCATTTAAAAGGATGCCCAGATAGCAGGGCAGACTCGGCTTGAATCTCCAGAGAGCTGGAGATTTCAGTAGATTAATCATTTCACCCTGAGCTACAAATATTCTCTTTACTGATAGATAAATCAACCAATATTTTGACCAGCATGAGGCAGCTTCTGATGGTGCCCATCATATATAAAAAGAGCAAGATCAGTTACAGGAAGAAGCTCAAGTTCACTGGGGACCATGGCATTAATGCTATTTCTCCAGATATTTCACAGATTCTCCAGATATTTGCTTCATAATTCTACCTCTTGGGTCCATAAATGAGGAGAATCTGTGATGAATATAAACGTCATAGGATTTTCTGGGAATACTCAGCCATTTCTTTAAGCAGCAGGCACCATTGTGCAATTTCACAGTGTCCCAGACACTGGAAAGGAATATTACGCTTTTGAAAAAACAAGAATAAAGAAAAGTGGCCAGAATCTGCTAGGTATAATTTGTTATATTTCAATCCTAGCTCTTTCTCCAAACAGAACCGAATAAATTTTGATTATGAGGGTGCTGGAAAAGTGGCTTATAACCGGTCCTTGCATTTACAACCATTCCAGTATTCCCACAGTCATCTGATCAAAATTTGGGCATATGCCAACCACCATGCATCCTGGAGTCACGTGATTGCCGTTTGCAACCTTCCCAACAAACAAAGGTCTCACAACCATGATAGGAATAAATTAGGATTGGGATTGGGATTGGGATTGGGATTGGGGAAATAAATTTTCCCCTTCCAGGACTGTAGTTACTGCATCATATTGGCTTTATACATAGTGAAAAACATAGTGAAAATAGCTTCAGCCATAATATTGTAGAATTTTTGCTTCCGTTTTCATGCAATACTGAATACCCGTACAGTTCAAATGGTCTGGATCAGGGCTGTCAAACTCCCAGCCTGCAGGCCTGATGCGTCACAGTTTGGCCATGGCCACCGCTGGTTTAGCAAAAGGGGGGAGGGGAGTACCAATACGTCACATGACATCGCCGTGACGACGTGAATTTGACACCCCTGGTCTGGATTAACCAATATTCTGTGAGTTATCCATCTTGTTGAAGTTAGTCCTTTCTCAAAACAACAGTCTCTCTCTGTATATTTGCTGAAAATGGAAGCATCCTGTAGTAAACCACAAGCCAAAACTGGAAGCCTACCTCTTCCACAATAGCTATCATCTGCTCCACTGGGGAAGGACTGATATCTCCAACAATGAGTGCCTCCAGGAAATTATCTTTAGTAATGTTTTCATGCTTCTTTTTCACAAAATAAACTCCTTTATTTTTCAGTATTGATGGGAAACCAAGGCAGGGGACTAGTTGTCCAGTAGGATTGAGAGTGATCACCAACGTTGTCACATCCGGCTTCTCATAGAACTCATTGAGCATGGTATGAGTCTCTTCACTGGTTGCAAACTTGGACCATTTGTCAGGCTTAACATGAAGAGACAGAGTGCAATAATTCTCTATGAAATCCAGTCGTTTATCAGCCACTGTTGTCATGTTGATTCCTCATCAGCTAACCACGGAATGAACAGAGCTGAGCAGACAACAAACTGGAACGTCTTCTCTCCCAATGTTATTTCCTGCCTTGGGGAAAAAAAAAACATCTGTTAGAGACTGGATGGGGAGCAGTGGGTTGAAACTGAACCCTGGCTCTGGGTTTGGGGTTCTTTGGCCCAGGGAGAATTGCCACCCTTGGTCTTCTATGGGATGGCACTGCCCCAAACAGACCCAGTGCATAATCTGGGGGTTCTCATGGACTCACAATTCCTTCTCAATTGCAGGTTGTGTGCCAGTTATGCCTTTTCCTGGACCAACAATCCCTACTCAAGGCCACTCATGCCCTAGTCACCTCCCATCTTGACTATTGCAATGTGCTCTACATAGGGCTGCCCTTGAAAAGCACCTGGAAGCTCCAGTTGGTTCAAAATGTGGCAGCCGACATGGTTTTATGCAGACGTTGGTGTGCACACGCATCACCTCTCCTGAAAGAACTGCAGTACATTGGTTACTGATTTGTTTCTGGGTGCAATTCAAGGTGCTGGTTGTCACCTGTAAAGCCCTTCATGGGTTGGGTCCAGGTTATCTGAGGGACCGTCTCTTGCTGATCACATCTACCTGACCTACTAGAGCAGGGAGGTAAGGAATGTTGTGAGTCCTGTTCCCTAAGGAAGTACGTCTGGTGGGACCCAGAAGAAGGCCTTCTCCATGGTGGCTCCTTCCCTTTGGAATATCATCCCTCCAGAAATGAGACTGTCGCCCACTTTGGCACTCTTTCGGAAAGCCCTGAAGACTTGGTTTTGCTAGTGGGTCTGGATAACCCAGAGTGGGATAGAGCCAATCAAATGTGTTGTCGCCAGGGGTGGATGGGGATTATTGTTGTTGTTTTTTCTATATTGTGTTTTTATTGTTTGTAAGCCGCCTAGAGTCACTGTGAGTGGGTAAGCGGCTATATAAATTTTCTAAATAAATAAAATAAATAAATAAGTAAAAGCTGAATAATAGACAGTGGTTGAATTCCCATTAGTCCTACCTACCTAGCATGGCCAACAGGTGAAAAGATTAAGCATTGCCTTGTTTGGAGGGCTACACATTGCCAAAGATTCCCTTGCTTTAGGGGAATCAAGATACTCACAAAAGGTTCCTCACACCCACAGGCAAACAGAGCTAAAGGTTTTATAATGTTTTCCCTTACCTGATAGGCCTGGAGGCATCCAGTTGAAAACCTCCAACTGCCAAGGAATATTGCTTCCAAAGAGAAGTCTAGTGACATCATTTATCAACGGTCACACCTGCTAGAACCTTCTTTCACCTACATTCCCTCACTGGCCCTGAAGGTGGTAAAATAGAAATTTCCCCTTTTCCTAGAGTAATCTCTTTATCTGTTATGATTTGATCAAAACGGAGTGGGCTTTAAGGCAGATATACTTTTGCATTTAGCATCAATTTTGTGAGAATGAACAGCTATCCTGCAGGTGTCCATTTGTAGGTATTAAATGCCCCGCTGAGATGGTACTTTACTGCTTCCTAAAGCCCCAAACAATGTTCACAAATAACATATTGCCATGTTGCCTAGAAACTCAGGGATCAGGTTTATAGCTGAAGATCTTATTTTCTAAATGTGGGAGAGAAAACAATTTTATTTTTGCAAAGGGTGGTTTTTTTTAGTGCACTCCAAAACACAAATCACTAAATAATTCAGGCACAGCAGAAAGCATTTGTTAAGAGGAGTTAAAGTCTTTTTATAAGATGCAGAAACAAATGATACATTCAGTAGATGGGATGCATCAGAAAGCAAAAATCAAGTTACAAGGCAGTAATTAGACATAAGAATTAAAAATAGGAAGCACCAATCCTAGCTAACATTCCATAAGTGGCAAATTCATAACTTATGTCACCCCTTTCCCATTTGAGTTTTGTCTTTCTTAACATACTTGCAAATGTACTCAAAAACTTCCAGAATAGGTTATGGGTGCTCCATCAGTAGTTTTCAAGAAGAGATTGGACAGCCATTTGTCTGAAACAGTATAGAGTCTCCTGCTTGAGCAGGAGGTTGGACTAGAAGACCTCCAAGGTCTCTTCCAGTGCTTTTACTCTGTTATTCTGCTCCCTGTTGTTTAATTGCTGAAAAGGCTAGCTCTCACTATCAAAAAAATGATTTTAATTAAAATGAAAATGTAATTTCCTGAACTTCAAAAAAGATATGGATGGCTTGCTAAAATGCTAATATCACCATTATTAAAATGCTAATAATGAAGCCTAAAATTCCAGATAACAGATGACAAGCTTTTTCCCCTTCTTTCTTCAGTTTGTTCCCAGACTAGCTTCTATATCCCTTTTCGCAAGGAAGCAAAACATAATCTACATTTACTTATTTAACATTAATTTTTGGAAACATTAACCAAGGCATCACTCCATCTATTCAGTGTTCATTATTATTGTTGCTGCTATTGACAAATCAGCAGTTTCCCAACAAACATGGAGTATATAAGAGCCATATTCCTTCATTTATTCCTTCATTTATTCTTTCATCCGTTATCTGGAATTTTAGGCTTCATTATTAGCATTTTAATCCATCACTTCTCTTTTCTCCATTCTGCCGATGACATTACTGTGTAAACAGAAGAGAGAGGTTTGAAGATTATTGATAAAGTCAAGTTGTCTTTTAATATTCCCCTCTGGCTTTTACCTTACCAGTTGCTAGTAAAAGGCAACAATTACTGAAGTTTGTATCTGTAGTTTGTAATGTATGTATTGTGCACCAGTGATAGTTCATCCATAGCCTGACAGGACACTCCTCTAACATAAGAAATGAAACTCCTCTTTCAGATACTGTTGGCCAAGCAGTCTTGGACTTTTTTTTAAAAAAAAAAAGCTGGCTGCAAAATTTCTGGCAATGTAGAGCATCCTGGGAAGAAACACCCAGTCCTACATTCATGTCCCAGATTATGTTCTGTGACTGCAGCTGCATGTTTCACATAAGTATGATGGAATTGTAGCTTTTTGATGAACATCTTGAATGACAACTGGGTTTGCCTCGTTCAAAATTTTTGGATGCATGTCACCATTAACAACATAAATCCACATACAGCATTCAAGCATTCTACAAGGTATGGATTCTTTTTGTGTTCTTTCTTGCTACCTGATGGCTCCATGTAAGTTATAGTTAGACACAATGGGAGCAAAATTACCCTTTCCATGCCAACCAGCTAATAAACCAATTGCTGCTGTTGAAGTAGGAGTGTCCTGAAATTCTTCTAGGTTCTGTATTCCTTATTTGTGAAGGAAATAGAAATGGAAGAATAGAATTGCATTCTTCAAGGATTATGTTTCTGTGCCTGTCTCTTACCTTCTAAATAAACGCCACTAGAGTCTATTTCTTCATAAAACATAAATCTTTGCCTATCAAATATTACTACACTTTCACCCTTAGGTTTTTTTCAAAGACATCAAATTCTGGATGACACTTCTTTAAAAAAAATATTTATTTTAATGGCTGCCACATTTTTGTCTCTCTCATATAGATGAGACATTGGGTTGTTGATCAGGCCAGCAACTGAGTCATGTATTTCAGTATCTGTGCAGCATTGAAGAAATGATAACAGGATCTAGCATTTAAAACAGTGTTTATAGTCAAGAGTATATCCACATATGTTTTCTCATCACAAAGTCATTAATTTACTCAATTGTACCGCCTTTTTGCTACAGCAATACTGTATAACTTTATCATCAGAGATTCCCAGTTTCAGCTCTCAACATCTTGAATAATAAAGCAACAGCAGGCAGGAGATGTCTACAAAGCAAGAAGCCTATTGGGGTTGATGAACAAGAGTCTGGCTGGTGTAAGAAGCTTTTTCAATCAGCCTAGCATAAATGAATGCCACCAAATATGGCCTACACACTGCACTATTGATTAGTGGGGGTGGGGGTGAGAAATCATACCTCAAAAGGCATGTTTCCTGGAAAGGAGTGGTTCAAGGAAGAGTTGAAACTCTCATAGTCAGCCGAGCTGAGTGGGTCCTTGATTTCTGGAAAAAGTGTGTCTTTCTTATTGGTTATGGCAGGGTTTCACAAACTGTAAGGTGTTCCTCACTTGGGGAGATGCAGATGGAATCCAGGGGAGGCATGAAGAACCTTTTATTATATATAGTTCAAGAAGTTCAGCTTTCCTACACTTTCATTGTATTGTTTTAATTGTTAATTTCTGTTCATTTTGATGTTTAGATTTTTAGGAGAAGTTAAGACATTAAGGTTACATTAAAGTGAGGTGTGATGGCAAAATGTTTAGGAACCCCTTTGTTATGGACTGTGTCCCTGGGACTTTAAAAGAACAAAGAACCACACCTGTACCACAGGAAGATAAAAGGGCAATTCTACTATGGTGGATTTTCTGGACTCTATAAAACATCTAGTTAGTCTCTTTCATATTTAAGCTTATAAATGTTCATTTCTCTCTGCAGAAAGTGGTTGTTTATAAGGCAGAAATGAAAAATCAATTTAAGGGATGGCGAAGAAATTGATTGATTGTAGCATCAAATCATTTTAACTTCCAATGGCTTACAGGATGAAATACCGTAAAACAAACTTTTATTTAATTGAGATAAATATTCAGTTTCATAAAAAATTACTGTTTCAACTCCACTGAAAGATGAAGCTACAAACGCATACACTTTCTGGATTAAAGCTGTAGGAATATTAGTTCTGAATGCATAATATTAAGGGAATGGGGTAAAAGGAAGATTCAGACTTCTCTACTGGATTCAGAAGACTAGATTTCAGTAACGGAAGGTGGGTTTGAAATCCAGAAGGAGATAAGTATCCAGGAAAGATAGGAAATCCTGCAAAACAGGACACTGTAGTGAAAGCTTCTTACAAGATAAAAGAGCCTCACCCTTCCAAATGAGCAACACCAGCACTAAAGAAGACCAGTGAGCATAAGGCTCTCCATTGGTTATAACTGTTGGTTTACTCAAATTCTGTGTGCCTTGATTCCTGATTTGAAACCTCATGACTTGGATTGGTTGAGGAACCTTCCAGAACATCTGGGGCCTTGGCCTTTGCTTTACTACTCTTATGCTCACTGTTTTGGAGTATGATACTTTTAAGGCAAGCTGGCTGAAATTTTGGGGACCTATTTCTCTACTGTTTGTGAATGTGCATTTGCATGCATATTTCCTTAGTTTATTTATAAAACTTATCAGTAAAGTTTGCAACTGTCTCTCTGTGTGCTTATGTGTGTTTGTCTCGGGATAGGACAGATGAATAAAGCTTGAGAAATCTGGGCTAAATAACACAAATGTTAGATGAATTCATCATTGGCTGAATGACCACACACAGAGTGTACTTAGAGCTTAGAGAATACTATCAAGTGCAGAGCTACAGGATTCTATGCTATTCAATATTTTTATTAATGACAATGAAGCTCTTGGCAACAGGAAATGAGATTTTCATAGTATTCTTCAATCAGATGTATTGGAAGAGAGAAGGAATTAACATTACCACAATCTTGACAACTGGGTACTTTCAATTTAGAATCAATTTTCTCTCCAAGGCAGGGAATTCTTAATTTTCTTTACAACGGCTGCTTGATGGATAGGGAAGGTAGTTTTGCTGATAGTGGGGGAATGTTTTGCGAAAGTTTACTTTCTCAAGCTCTGAGAAAGTCCATAACTATGATCTAACTAGAAGAGTTGAAGGGATTATTTTCAAATTCAAGATGATGCAAAATCGATTATCATTTCAGTAGCCACAGAAAGGAGTCTGAAGGATCTAGATACATTTGGATAAGGTGCTGAAATGAATAGATTGAAATTAATGAGGGAGAATATAAAGTCCTAAATCTAATGAGGAAAAAAATGAAAGGCACTAAAATAGGGCAACCTGTATTGGTAATTGTAGCAAGGACCTGACTTAAAAAGATCTGACTGTTCTAATAGATCACAACTTGAACATAAGCCAACAGCGTGGTGCAGCTTCTAAAATGGCAAGTCTATTTTAATAGGAACATAGAGTTTTGATTACAGACAGTCATATTTTGCCTTGATCAGCCCCTCATGAAATAGAGTGGCTAGTGGCCCAGGGGTGAAGATGCTCACCTCTCACTTTCCAAAGTTTTCAGTCCTCATGCAATCTAGAGCTACCTCCAGTAGGCATTTTGAAAAATTACAATTATGTATGTATGTATTTATTAAATAATGTTTAAATAATTTTTATTTAATGTATTATTCTTAGTTATGAATTGTTTTATAACAACAGAGGTGGAGGTGGGAAGGTGTCAGGCCAGCAGAGTCAAAATAGGCATTTTCTAAATGCTCACTCACTGAGCTAGAGCGGGTAAAGTAGAGGCTACAAAGAGGCTACAAAGTGACTGCAAATCAAGGTCAACAATGAACATGTTTTGCCTGTAAAAGGGAAAACTGAGGAGAGATTTTCAAAGGAGGAGATGGACTTATTCTCTGTTATTCAACAGGGAAGTGAATATTAGGAGACATTTCCTGCTACTAAGCACCTCTTGTATTGGTATGTTCCCATTCATTAAGAGGCTGAATAACCATTTATCTAAAATAAGCTTTAGCTGACCTTGCCCAGAGCAGTGGAGTGAACTAAATGACCTCTGGGTCCTTTTCAATTCTATGATTCTTTGAATAGCTGTTTAAAGATAGCAACAAAAGCACAACTGACCGACAGTGCAATATATTTTATTTGGAAACAATATCCACTAATTTCAGCGAAACCTATTTCTAGGAAGATAAGAAGGCTGCAACTGTAACTAGATTTCTCTGGTGATAAGCCTCATGAAACTCTTCTGAGTAAATATACTTAAACCACATTGTCCTGATTGCCTAAGGCTATGTCTAGATAACTGGAACCGCTTAGCAGCATGAGCTACCAAGGTCTGCTTGAAACCCAGATATTGAGACATTGCATAGTGGCTCTTCCTACATCTCCTTAAACAACCTCTGTGTATGAAAAGAGGAAAAAGAGGAGCCAGAGCCAGAGGAGTGGTTGGATAAGAGGCAGCTGAGTCCACAAAAGGAACATGGACATGGCAAATGTCTTAGAAGGGGACCCTCCCTAGTTTCTTAGGCTGTAAAGGTGAGGGAGGGGTAGAGATGTACTTGCAAATTTGCAAGGTTTTATTAAAGTAACCTTACAATAAAGTTAAAGAATTAGTTGTGTGCTTCTTGTCTGGACTACCTCACAAGGCTGAATTATTTTACAATATAAGCATTATCTGGAACCACATCAAGTCGCTGTTTAACTCAAGGAGATCTCTTTCTCTCAAATGGTTTTCCACCGTTTCTGGCAAAATCCCTATAATCAATGGGTTTAAAAGGCCTACTGATTTATGGCATGATACATTCTTCAATTAATAGAAATCTCTGTGCTGCAGATTCCTACCACAGCCCATATTCCACTTGCACATTTGATCCTTGCAAGTGAAATACACCCCAGCAATCGTGTCTGCCATGGTCAAGGACTGCATGGTTCGTAGGTTTCTCATCCTTGGGCAGTTTCCATAAAATAATCCTCATCTTGTCCAGAAGTATAACGGATTCTGCACTTGCACAGACTTCTTGAATATTTATTTTAGTTTGAACTAATAGCAGAATTCAACAACTGCTATACTGTCCAGTTGGTGACTCTGAAGCACTCTTTTTGGCTATTTCTTTTGGAGCCCTATATGTACAAGGAGTGACGAGAACGGCTTTGAGATTTGCAGATGATGAAACCAATTGTTGCCTAATTTAGATAATAGCAATAGCACTTAGCACTTGTATACAGCTTCACAATGCTTTACAGCCCATTCTGAGTGGTTTACAGAGTGAGTATTGCTCCCAGCAATCTGAGTCCTCATTTTACTGACCTTGGAAGAACAGAAGGCTGGGCCAACCTTGAGCCGGTCAGGATCAAACACCTGGCAGTCAACAGAATCAGCCTGCAATACCACATTCTAACCACTGCGCCACCACAGCTCTTTACGCAAGGTCCTTTTTTAACAACACGGGTGCAATAACTCAATATTATAATCTGCCTGCATTACATCCTTTTTGCCACAGTTCAGTAATGCAGGGCAGAGTATAATATTGAGTTATTGCACCCGTGTTGTTAAAAAAGGACCTTGCATAATCTGCTGCCACATCAACCTCTCGGGATATCTAAAGGAAACTGAAGATGCCATTTTTCCAAGCTGGCACAGAAGCATAAAAAATGACTCTGCTTTACTAAACAGCATTTATTAATCATTTTGAAGTGCATGCAACATATACCGTAGATATAGATATTTTAGTTACTGAAAGAGAACATGCTCATGCTGTTGTTTAAAACGCCTGCTTAAAATAAACACTATTTTGTTATATGGGCTGAAGATCTTCCATGTGGGACTAAGGATCTTCTGGCTCCAGCTTGGCTGCAATAACTGAGTAGGAGAAACTTTTGTGACAAGATGCCAGTGAGGGATGCTTGACATAGTGTGAGTATAACACCCATGCAATGCTATTAGCTATTTGATTCATTCCTATTCCTGTAAGCAGACATTTTCATTGATCATTATTACCATAATGTCTGTATTCATCAATTACTTCCCGCACAATTGTATTTAAGTTCTCTAAAGAATGAACGGAGGGAAAGATCATTGGGAAAGTGCCTGTGAGCTGCCAAGGCAATCAAAATAGGCACAGTAAGTTCCCCGGGGAGATGAGCTGTAAACCATTGCTTTCCAACTATCTGTTTTCCGCCTATGAATTTGTTGAAAGTTCCCAAAATCAAATGGTATATGCAACAGTTGGAAAAGCCCCCTGGGAAGGCTAAACCTATCGATACTAAACGAAAATTCAAGTTTAAAAGATTCCACCAAAGCCTTGATCTCTGAAAACATATTTGACATACTCCAAATAAACGCCTTCTCTGCTGCATGTGATTGTGAGGTTTTCTGCGTGTTTTTTTCTTTTTTTTAATTTCAAAATTCCTTGCACTTTTTGTTGTGTTGTTTCTGCTGTGGCTGTCTTCTGCAGAATTTTAGGGTCCTGTAGGCTGCAGAACCCAGGACCTTGATGGTGATGGCACCATTGATATAATCAACCATGCAAGTCCGTTTGCTAAGAATATGGAAAAGCTCCTTCTTGCTGGCTGCTTCTAAGTCTTAGGTGCCCAACCAAAGGAGGCTGGGCTAGATTCCTCTCCTCATCCCTTCCACCAGAAAGGAAATAGGTATTGTCCCAATAGGCTTTTCACACTCAGTGTGTTGCTAAAATAGTTTTAAATTTGTAGGAGTTCACATTCTTTTTAAAACTGATGCATTTTAATTAATTTGCTTTTATAACATTCATTATATTTTTATGCTTTATCTTAGTTATTTGCTATAGGACATTTAATGTTTGTAATGAATAAAAAATGTGTGTACATATATAACCATTTTGTCACAATGTGTAATAGCTTTATGACCATAATGCATAATGAGAGACTGTGAATTCAGACATTTGCCTGTTGTTTATTTTCCAATATTTCTCTATCTTTATGAGACTGATAATCATTGTAACTATGACAGGAAGGTGTCTTGTTAACTCTTTTAGGAAGACCACCTAAAAGGGTAATGAAGGAAGGAAGGAAGGAGAGGGAGGGAGGGGAAGGAAAAGGGGAGAATGAGGAAGGAGGGAGTATCTTTAAAAAGCATCAGTGCATTTAAAAAGCATCAGTGCATTTAATAACACAGGAAAAACATTATCTCCTTTTTAAAAAGACATATATCTCATAGCAGCTCTCATTTCAACACAGCACCTTTAAAATTAACCTGAGCTTCCATAATAGAAAAGAAAGTGGTTTAAGTGCTTTTCAAATGTATTTAAAGGAATTGCCTCATTGTCTTCATCTGCTAAATGTATACATATTTCATGGATTTATTTTTTTAACCCAGCTCCGCATATTGTTTTGATCCTGTCTTATCATTTTTTTAAATATAACTGAATAGTCACCAGAGAATTTTATGTATTTATCTTTACTGAAACCTCTGGGTTTTTCCCCTCTTATGAAGTACAATGCATGATTCAGTAATCAACCAAATACATGATTCAGTAATCAACCAAATATTATGGTACCAGTTGAACTCTTACTGCTTGATAGTTCATAACTATTTTTATCAGTGTAAAAACAGAGAAGTATTTCCATTGTTTTCACCTTCTGCAGAGCCAATGAGCTCTCTCTTTTCCTGATCTAAAGCAGAAATGTATCCTGAATTAGACCACCAATAAAGTGGGTGATGGTTCTACATATATTTTTGGCAGGTGTTACTTAATACAAATAACATAAAAGCAGATTTTAACATCCATTATTCAAGTCCTCCCTTCTTCCATTTTTTTTATAAATACAATATTATTTGCACAAAACCAGCTCAATGGTTAGATTTGCCCTATTATTATTTTCATTGGTCTTTACTTTTGCTTAATTAGCGGTATCTTTCTGAGCTCCTTCACCTATTCAGAGGACTTAATAATTAACAAATGAAGACTTTTAAGATAAGTCTTAAAGTGGATCAACAGTCATTTACAGAAGTACGTCTTTTAAGGAATGATTTCTGGGAAAGAAAGCCCTTTAAGGCTAAACTCAGTGGCAATGCTTCAAGATTAAGCCTTACGATAGACTTTTGAGGGTACGATGCTAATTCCTAATTTTGTAGAATTAACATAGTAGTTTATTTATATTCCCAATCCCCACTCTTTCAACTACAGTTCCATTTTCTATATCTGGGAGACCTTTAAATAGACAAGTTATTATATCAAAAACTTGAAGAGACGGTATGAGGAAGGAATCTTTTTTTTCCCCAACCCAGACTTTCCCCAAATTGTTTAAAAATATATTTTTCCTCCCGCTTATTTTAATGAACTGAACTGTGAATTCCAATGGTCCATAGTTTCTGATCTACCTTCTTCCCTCTTTCAGAGTTCTAGTCTTGGAGAATATTCTGATCATTTGAGGCAGCTGGGAAAAAGCTTTTAGCTCAAGTCTTCTCTATTTTGTATTAGGCTGTTAATGAACGACTGGCTTTTAAGAGTTACCATCTGCTCCTGTAGGACAATGTTCTTCTTGAGAAGATTTTTTTTTAAACAGGTTTGTCTTTATTTGTTAGTCTGTTTTAACTGGGTAAAAGGAATAAATTTTTCACAACACCGAATGTCTTCCCAGTGACCACAAAATAAACTGCTTTTTAAAAAGAAATGGAAATGAAAATATTTGCTATTTACTAACTTTCATGCTAAAATTAATCCAGATGACCAGTTACTGAAACATGGAGTGTTTTATACCTATTGTCGAAACCTCTGTTCCCCAGCAACAAGAATTTGGGAGTAGAATTCCATATCATCCAACTAAAATCCCTATTTTACTGATAAATCACAAAAGGCAAGGTTGTTGATACATCTATAGGCAGCTGAAATGTTTTTCCTTTCTGTAAGAGGTTGAAGAAAAGAAAGAGAAATGGAGAAGTTGTGATCAATGAACTTTTGCATTATTTCATCATTGTAATGGCTATGTGTAATTTCTGCTAAACAGAAGAACACTAGTAAGGAATATGAAGAAAGCTTGCATTGCCCACATTTTAAAAAGATTTTGATCGCAAAAGGGAAGAATAATAGCTACAATTCGTCCACATTTTTTATAGATCTTGGGCCTCCTATAAAGTAAATGTTCGTTTTCTTGGAAAAATATTGCATTTTGAACCACCTTTATGAGATTTTGAATGATGCAATTCCAATAGATTCCAATCCATCTAAATATAATTTATCTCCTTATATTGGATTTCTTTAAAAAAATAAGGGAGGTTTTTAAATTTATTTTTCCCTTCAGAAAAATAGATTGCTGATTTCTATTACATAGTTTATTGATTGCCCTGCAAAAACAGAGTTTGGAAATTTACTGCAGATAATTTTCAGTTTAATTTGTACCTAGCACACTACTAGTCAATCCCTACATTCACATCAAAATAAGTACCAGGCCACTCACTTCAGCTAATGAAAATGGAGCTTGATGCTCATTTAATAAACATCAGCAAACATCATTACATTAACTGGCAACAATGAGACAAAAGGAAGATAGACATTATCCAACAGGCAAAAGATACTCATTATTTATCTCTCAAAAGAGAGTTTCTAAAGCCACTGAAAACAATACTATAAATAATTAGTGACAATCCCAAAAAGAGTGGCTTTTGTTAGTTCAGTCTCGGCTCTTAGGTACATAATGGCAGCAGAATATTAATAGAAAGAAGGACAGCAGATGTTCCTTCTGCTAAAGGTGAAGCCTTTTGTGCTGAAAAATTTGCTATGACAAGTTTTGCTTTGCCAGCAAGCAAAGTAAGGCTGTAATTTTGTACTTTACTAGATGTTCTTGTTTGAACTTCTGGTTTATTGGCAAATGACAAAAGACTGACTTCTCATTTTCTGGAAAATGTGAGCAATAACCAATATTATTGTTTTTGTTCTCAATCTTTCATAATATACTATATTATTTTGTAATATGTAGTTGTAGTTTACTTTACTGTAATTGCACCTTATACAATGAAATTAAATGCCATCTTCAGTGTACATTATAACTATAAAAATAAAACACAAACACACATCCTTCACATTC
>JANHFL010001644.1:178842-190727 GCA_032468155.1 Oxyrhabdium leporinum | reverse complement strand
AGAGAGAGAGAGAGAGAGAGAGAGAGAGAGAGAGAGAGAGAGAGAGAGATATTTATATCCTCTCTTGGGCTTTGAACTTGCTTCCTGTTCCTGTGGCAAGGGCATGTATTCTGATTGCAAGGGTAACTTTGTAGGCTGTCTTGAATCCCAGGCTTGGTTGAACCTTGCTGGGTGATGCAATCTTCCCAGGAGTCATGTGGTGAGATGAGTAGAGGGCTAATCCTATTATTTCCTGAGGGTGGAGGTCTTTCGTTTTGTAGATAAGTTGGCCCAGCCTTTTGTCTTGTAGATAGGTTGGCACCAAAATATCTGCTGGGGGTGGGTGGGTGGCAGGGAGCTGAGGCTCTGAGTTTATGTCTTTAGAAACATGTTTCTCCTTTAGGGAAAATGTAATATTCTGCCTTTTTAATATTTCCTAGAATATTTCATTCTTCTAGGAGAAGGGTGGGCGCTAACTTTCTACAATGGGGTCTCCGATCCCCTGTCCATGGATGGGCACCGAGCCACAGCATGCCAGCACCTGGGCTGTTGAAAGAAATATCCTTCTGGGTTCAGTTCCAAGTGAGGGAAAAAAAGACACTGGAAACACGGAGACTGCTTGGAAGGATGGTTTTTAATGGTGGACAGGACCACATGGTTTGTGGTCCTGGCAGAGAAGGGATCACATGAAGATCTTGGGTGAAGAAAAAAAAAAAAGGGCAGAGATGCTGAGAATGCCCCCTCTGCCTTTGAACTTCCTGGGACACAGGAAGTGTATCCTGATTGGTTGTCAGACTCCCATGGGACCTTGCAGGGGTAGCTTTGGAGAAAACTCCATTATCCGAAGTCCAACAAGATTAGGAGAGGTATAAACAGTCTCCTCTATTGGAACAGACATAAATAATTAGGTGTATCCATTTGTAGCTCAGACAGGATATGATATGGTCAGCCAACTGATAAGTCAAGGAGAAGAAATTTCAGACAAATAATTCATGATACAGCTCTAAAAGAATGATAACTTAATCTACTTGACCTTATTAAATATGAACAAGATAAACACAAAATAATTGGAAAAAATATGCTTCCAACATGATAATACATTCTCCTTTCCAGCTCTTATTTCTTTCCAAATAACATAGAATTTTGAGAAATAAAAAATTCTCTTCCACAAGTTCAGGGTTGGTCCATTAGGGATGCACTGTCTGGATCCATGCATTTGTAGGCAAGATTTCTGATATTAGATTCTTGCTTTTCTTGGCCAGATACAAGTTCTCTCAGGAACATCCTTAACTCTAAAAGGACATCTCACACATTGAGACTTAAGAGAATTCATTTTATCATTTTATCCTTGGTTGCTGGAATTGGGTATATCTAGTTTGATGAAAAGAAGGACTCGGGGTGACATGATAGCAGTCTACCAATATCTCAGGGGCTGCCACAAAGAAGAGGGAGTCAAGCTACTCTCCAAAGCACCTGAGGGCAGGACAAGAAGCAATGGAGGGAAATGAATCAAGGAGAGAAGCAACTTAGAACTAAGGAGAAATTTCCTGAAAGTTAGAACAATTAATCAGTGGGACAACTTGCCTCCACAAGTTGTGAATTCTCCAACACTGGAAGTTTTTAAGAAGAGATTGGATAACCATTTGTCTGAAATGATATATAGTTTCCTGCCTAAGCAGGGGGTTGGACTAGAAGACCTCCAAGGTCCCTTCCAATTCTATTCTATTCTATTCTATTCTATTTATTCTATTCTATTCTATTCTAACATATGTCATCTGCTCCACAGGTTGGGTGAACAAAAGCAAAACCAAAGTTCTACATGGAGTGCCCAAATCAAACAGCTCCAAATGAATTTATCCTCTCTGGGTTTCCTTGTACAGAAGAATTAAAGGTCCCCTTGATTCTCTTCTTCTCAATCATGTTTGCATTCACCCTTTCGGGAAATTCTATGGTCATTTTGGTAGTGATCTTGGACCGTCAATTGCACAAGCCCATGTACTGGTTCCTCTGTCATCTCTCCGTCCTGGACATGGCCTTCTCAGCTGTGGTGGTTCCCAAAGTCATTGCAGGCTTCAGTTCCAGAGGAAAAATCATTTCCTTTGCCGGTTGCATTACACAGGTATTCTTTTTTAATGCTGTTGGTTGTACAGAATGTTTTCTTTACACCTTGATGGGTTATGACCGCTTCTTGGCCATTTGTAAACCACTCCACTATAGCAATATCATGAGCTGGAAAACCTGTCTCACCCTCTCCTTGGGTACCATAATGGGAGGCAGCCTCAATTCTGCATTTCAGACATCTATCACTTTTCATGTACCTTATGGAGAGGACAATCATATTGACTATGTCTTCTGTGACATTCCATCCATCCTTAAGCTAGCGTGTGTGGACATAAAATTCAATGAATTGATGTTCATTATTGACATTAACTTCATAACTATGGCCTGCTTTCTCCTCATCCTAGCATCTTATGCTTACATCATCACAGCCATTTTGAAGATCACTAGTAGTGAAGGTCAACACAGAACCTTCTCCACTTGCTCTGCCCATCTTACTGTGGTGTGCATTTACTTCCTGCCTGTGTTTTATCGTTATATGAGACCAGCTTCTCAGGACTCCATGGACAGTGTGGCAAGCATGTTCTACACCACCATCACCCCTTTGTTGAACCCACTAATATATACGCTTAGGAACAAGGAGATGAAAACTTCTTTACTGAAACTCTGGGTTGGTAATCCATAGTAGACAGCAGGAAGTATACCCAAGACATTTAAAAAAAGGAAAAAGAAATATGGTGAATAGTCAAAATGATGACATCATTTCCAGATGGAATTCAATGCTATTTTACTTTATTTTACTTTATTGTCATTACACCTTGTGCAACAAAATTAAATGCCATTTTCAGTGTATATTATACGTATAAAAACATACATCCTTCACATTCTATACAATTGAATTGAAAACCCCTGTTATTGCATTAATATTGCACTATACAGTAGAATTCAATATAATTACTGCCCTGGGATAGAAGCTGTTTTTCAGCCTATTTGTCCTTGTTTTATTATCCTGTACCATCTGCTAGATGGTAATAGTTCAAAAAAAGGTTGCCCAGGATTAGATGGATCTTTAAGAATGTTTTGAACTTCCTTAAGGCAGCGGGAGCTATAAAGCTCTTCCACAGGGGGGAGACGGCAACCAGTGATCCTCTGGGCAATGACATTAACCCTCTGGAGCACTGTCCTATCTGCCCCTGTGTAATTGGCAAACCATACACAGGTGAAGTAAGTTAAAATACTCTCTGTGGTGCAGTGGTAGAAGGTCACCAGCAGTTTTTCATTCAGTTATTGTTTCCTGAGAAGCCTCAGGTGATATAATCTCTGCTGGGTCCTTTTGACCAGTGCTGCAATGTGAACGCCCAATATTATTGCATTGGAGTGGCAAAAAAGATTACCTTAAAAACAAACAAAAAACAACAACCCCGGATAAATTACACATCTCCTGGATCCAATTCCTAATACCTGGAATGATAATATTTTTCCAATTTCTCAAAATAATTATCTTGGCATTTCTCCATCTCAAAATAATTTAAGTTCTTCAAACATAGTGAAAGTATTCCTTTTTGGAATGTAATTCAATATCTTTAACAATTTTTCCCATGATTTTTTTTCCAAAAAGAAGCGAAGAATTCACAAAACCAAATTAGCTAAGTCAATGATACCTCAAACTTTTCATATCACCAACAAAAAAAATAATCTGTTCTTTTTCAAATACATTATTGGGGGAAAGGGTTTACAAAGCAAAAGAGTTGTAACTTGAAAACTTCCTCCTCCTCCTCCTCCTCCAAAGATATGACAAGAAGGGGCATTAACTCTTCACACAAGATTGGATTAACACCACCACTAAGAGGGTATATGCATACAGAATATATATGAATATTTGTTTGTTTCTTTGTTTACATTTATTGGCTGCCCAATGCGAGTGGACACCAGTGATTTGTCTTATATTGAGAAATACCTCTTTCTAGTGGCCACATGAACCAGCATATACCTCTTTCTAATGGCCTTCCCATATTTTGGACTATATTTCCCATAAACATTTGCCATTTATTAAATTGCAGGAAGCTGACTGGATGTCAGGTTCTGACAGATGCCCTAATTAAATCATGAGCCTCAAGCCAAACTTCAAAAGAAATCCAGTTATTTATTAGGAGCTTCATGCCAGCATGGACCAGGTGAAGCCAGCTCTGACCTCAGTTAATTCGCGCTTTGCCTCTGACCCTGTTTTCCCCTCCCCACAGTATGTGTCATCAGTCACATTCCACAACGAAGCAATTTCACGGGTTGTAAAAGTCACTCCCTCCGGCCTCTGTGGGTTCCCCTGGAGACGACCTTGGTGTATCTGGTGGAATGTGCCTTGTTTTGACTGAGATACCAGCTCGAGAGCAGTTCAGGGATGCTTTGTGAGTTGACACTGGAGTTGTAATCTAAAATTCCTGGGAGATATCGGGTTGGTTATCCCTGGCTTATTTTCATCTGTTTATCAAACAGCTTTAGATATAAATAATTTAACCGGGGGGGGGGGATGTAATCTAATACCTTCTTCACTTATGAGAATGTATTTTTAAAAAATTAAACACAAGAATTCTGCTTATAGACCACCTAATGATCTCATTTGGGTCTATGTTTACTATATATATATATATATTTACACTGTATACTTATTACTTTGGAAACAAACATTAGGCCACCTTCTTATGATTTTTATTAACTTTGAAAGGGGCATTTCAAAATCTGAGAAGAAAGTTTAAAAAAACCCCTCCTTGTGCCTGTTCTGATCCCATCAACAATCAGCCCATCTCACTTTATATTCTTAAAACCAGCAGGTTATATCTATGTAAAGGTATCTTAAGTAATACCGCAGTTAGTTTGATTTAGCCTTTTGCATATATTCAGCACTACAGCTCTCAAACTTGCTGCAGAGTGGGAATGAAATCAATTATTCAGTATTTAAAAACCTTCATTATATCATATTAATTACATATTGCTTTGATAATGATTGACTCTAAAAAGTAGGATTCTCTTAGACATCTTTTGCCTAAAAAATAATTTTTCAGTGTTCCTTCCCCCCTCCCCCTCTTTTCAAGTGAGACTTTGGGCAGTTAGGGGAAGTAATATATTCAGTTCTGAACTGTGATGTATGTGTGGTGAATGCTCAGCTTTTAGGACATATCCATGTAGGGTTTTTTTTGTTTTTGGCAACAGGAAAAAAATGATTTGCTGGTCTTCTTTTGGTTATTTGATTGGTTTTGTCTTCCCAGTCACCCCACAACAGTGAAATTCCCTTTGTGTCTTCTATCCAAGAGCTAGCCAGACCTCACAATGCTTAGTTTCTAAGCTTAGATGAGGACAGACATATACTGCCACCTGCTGAGACTTCCAATGAAAAGGAGTAATAGAAAGAATAAACAATACCAAAAAAAGAAAAGAAAAGAAATATGTAAAGAAGTAATTTCTGATCTTCATCACAAGTATTAAAAACTTATGTCTTCACTCCCTGTAGGTTGGAGGTGAAATATCTCTTTTTCCCACAACCTTCTGCAAATCCATAAAGCATCAACTTTTCAGTCCTGGTGTCAGCATGAAGTCCATAAATACCAGAGACTTATAGAAACATGTCCGACTTTAACCTTTAAGCAAATTATCATTTTTGGAATATTCACCATCCTCTTCGACTGAAGAGGAAACGAATTTGTATTAGAAATGTTGAAGACAAACATCCAGATTTCCAATTAAATGGCAATAGATTGAGCAGCCTCAAGGCACTTGTTTTGCCCTTTGAAGTCTCCACTTTCGCTGCATTCACAGAAAGGCCATAAATATGGTAATCCTGGATTTCATTAGTTTAGCAATAATGCTCCCTGGGACCCTGAGAGGCTGGAAAAAGTGAGTGAGCATAGCATCGGGCTATCGGCAAACTACTATCTTCTGGTTTATGACATAGAATAATATATGGATCCAGCCAATTGTGACATTGAACCAAGAAACTATAATGAGTTGCTCACAGCAACATTTGAGCCCAGTCTGAAAATTAAAATACACTTCATGCAGGAAAGTGGTGACAATATTTCTAAGTAGCATTGAGTGGAAATGGACTTGAGCTGGCTCACCAGATGAATCCTATGTGATAAGAAAATACTGAGCCACAAACGTTTTTATACTTTCCCCCCTCCAATACCAGATATTAGTTTTCTTCTCCTTCATTATTTGCATGCTTTATCATACTTTTCGAAATCCTTTTGGTGCTGTTTTTGAACCCGCTGTACTTCTGCAATGCGGTAAAGGTTGCTATTGCTGTAATACATCACTCAGCTGACTTCCCAGCTGGACAGATTCAGAGAAGTGCCTCAGGTCTAAGTCTGAAGGAAGTTAAGATCAGGGTGCCTGAAATAGGATGTATATGCAGAGATCATGCAGTCATGTTGGGTGCAGTGCTGATAAAGTAAGAAAGACTTACAATATCCTCAGTGGATTCTCAGTCATCCAGGTAGAGTTGTCTGGAAGCTGACCTCCAGTATCCTCAGTGGACTATTTTTTTTTACTCCATTTTCCAATCATATTCCTTTTTACTAGAATGGTGCCATGTTGTACAGTATAGTTATTAGTAGTTATCTTTAACTACTTTGACTTTGAGAACGCACAGGATATTTTTTTATTCAGCAATTAAAAATAATTTGATCTAAAATTATTTTTGTAAATCTCATTAAAAGAGTTGCAACAGCTATTGGTTCTCTCACTGATCTGAAACCTGTTTGTCTTCTAAGCCTTTCAGGCAAGATAAATAATAAATATTGTCCCAATCAAAGCAATGTTTGCATGTTGTTCTGTACTTTGACTTCAAAAATTCTGAACAGAATGTATTGTCTAATGGTGCAAAGAACGTAATATTAGCATTTTAGGTTACTCTTCACCAACTTAGGTTACTCTCTGCCTAGCTTCCTTCAAAACCCTAGATAGAAACTAATTTTGGCATGGCATAAATGGCATGAAAAATATTTACGATTCAGAGTTCTTGTTGATGTGACTACAAGCATTTCCCTTTGTGTTTCCCTGCCCTGGAGGATTGTTTAAATTTTTCAGACACCAGCATGTGGCAGATCATAACATCAATGTTTCACAAGTCTCAGCCCTTCAGGGTATCCAGACAAGAGGTATTATACCATGAGTACTAAAATTACCTTTATTGTAAAGATAATGTAACTTGCAGATCTAAAAGCACTTTTCTTCTTCATTTTTAGGTTCAGAAAACAAGGGAAGATCCCTTCTGAGACATTTCCCATGCTCGTTTTCCTTCTGTTGGCTGAGATATCTTTGGCATGATGATTGCCTAGTACAGTGTTGGCGAACCTTTTTGGCACCGAGTGCCGAAACGGAAGTGCGTGCACATGTGCCTGGGAGCACTGCAAACGGGAAGAGTAGTTCCCCAGCACACATGCATCCACCCAGAAGCTGAGCTTCCGGTTTCCAGCATGCACATGCACACCGGCCAGCTGGTCTTCACATGCGCATGCGTACCAGAAACCGGAAGACCAGCTGGCCGGCGCGCATGTGTGTGCCGGACCCTGGAAGAGCAACAGGCGACGGCTCGCGTGCCCAGAGAGATGGCTCTGCGTGCCACTTCTGGCACACGTGCCATAGGTTCGCCATCACGGGCCTAGTAGCTTTTCCTTCTATCTCAAGGTCATTTTCACATATCATCAGAAAAAGCATCCTCATTGCGAGGAGTGCCTCTGGTCTCCAAATGGGTCCACCTAAGCTTTCTTAGAAAGTGAGCATGAAGAGCTACAGGCCAATGCTTTGGAAGTATGCTCAGTCTGCCCAGAAATGGATTAAAGGAAACATGGATTTAGGAAACATGTGAGAAACAAGGACTTCAGCAGTAGCATTCTAATAAGTTGCTCCTTTGTTACTGGAATGTCCCTCATGACAAAGAATCTGTGAATGAACATGTCCCTTCTCAGCTTTTTTTTTTTTTTTTGCCATTGTCCCAAAATATTCTCAAAAATCCATATTTGCCTACTGGTCCCCAAAGATTCAGAACTTAGGACATACACATATAAAAATGGACACGATTATTTTTCTTCTTGTATTTAGAGAGATTTAAGCCCTACGGATATCTGTATGTACCTCTGTGCTCTTTCTTTATCTTTCCATTTTGAGCCTTCTTTTCATTAATTTCACAATTTGTACCACATTCCAGACTGTGCAATAAATCTCATTTTAAGTCTATCTTCACAGCTTTGAGAATAATATTCTTCGCTTCCCTTTTACAGCTGGCTGAATATCAGGAAAAGAGTTGTCATATGTATGTTTGTGACTTTTCTGTAGGCTTCTCCAAATGTTGGTCCTGTTTCTTATTCTCCAACAAGAGAAGGAAAACTCCTAATTATGCTTGCAATTAAACTCATTCCCCAGGACATTGGGTTCTCTTATATAATGTCCCTCAGGTTCAGCCCTCTGGAGTTGCACATATAAGCAGAAGTGGAATATTTGGTCCAACACTCCTTTTGAAAATTACTCCATGATAGTTTTCAGGTGAGGAATAAGGCAAGTAGATCTCTCCCACCTATTTGCCTGAAAAGGAAATCCTAGATCCTTCTAAGAAAGGAGGAGGAGGAGGAACCACACACAGCTCCAACTGTCTATTGAGGCATGACCCTTCTGTTCCATCTCTTCTTTTTCATCCATGTGCCCCCTGTTTACCCAAAGGATCAGAAGGCTTTGGTGGATTATGTGAACCTTCCTGACCCTCATTACAGTTATACCCTTGTGGCTAAAGAGGAGCACCATGACTCCACTGTCTATACCATCAATATGACTTCACTGAAGTGGTTGGATGGTAAGTAACCCTCTGGAAGTGGTGACTTGGGACTTGTTTGCTTGTTGCTCTTGGTGGAGTGGAAACGTAACCCTTCTCAGGGAAGAAATTAATTAAAAAGGCAGGAGATGTTTTCTGACAAGTTGGTAAAAAAAATCCTTCGTCATAAAACATGATGGGAAATAGTTGCCTCTTTTCTATTACAGCCCACCTGTAGTTTGAATATAGACTTTTTACCTAAAGTCTAGAAGTGAAAGACAGAATAGCTGCACAATACTATTGTCATTGGAAGTGCCAGGAGACATTCAGTTGGAACCACCCACTAACTTACCAAAAGTTATGGTAACATGATGCTCTATGCTGACCATCAAAAGACTCACTTTCCTTTGATTTGTTTCCAGTGATTGGAACAAAGCATAACTGAGTTACAGTGCTTTTTGAAGAAATACAGTGAATTTTATTTATAGATGAAATTGTATAAATAGTGCTAAACTTGACCTAGTGGAACGCTTTTAAGAATAAATAATTTGTGGGTGGCCAACAAATTCGGCAAAGAGGTTATTTAATTAGGTATGTCTTCCCACCATCTCTGCTGCCAGTCATCCCATATCTTGGGGATGTTATGCTGAGTTAATGCAAATTATCAACTCAAAAGCAACACTTCAAGCCTTTCTAGCAGAAGGGGGCTTTAGGGGCCATTTCTCTCCTGCCCCCTATTCAGTAAGTGAAAAGATGTTACTTCCTGTTTTTAACTTTTGATTTCACTACTTGGGTGAAGTATAACTGTACAGATTTATACAACTATAGGGATAATTTTATGCAACTTTAACTATAATGCTCCATGAACAAGAATCTTGTTATTTGGCATTTGCTTAGTGTCTCTCTCACCCATGCAAACTGTTTCCTCGAAGGGCAATGCTTTTTCAGATAGAGAACATATGTTGTTTCAAGCACTTCCAGCCTTTCCCTCAGTTAGATTGTTCAGTCACAGTGGCCTTGTAAATCAGTCTCATTTCTCATGGCTTGCACTCTCTTGAACCAGCTAGAATCCTTTCTGATCCAAATGCAGGTTGGGGTGTTCATAGACTCTGCCAGTCTTGATTCTCTGCACCAGCCATCACAAACTGGACACCTCTCATTCTTTTGGCTCCAGTCCTATTTTCACCAGATACATGGGACGCATCTCTTCACCGGTAGGGCTGATCCGTCTCCCCTGAACTTAGCTGCAACCAGGCATATCAGTTGGGCACAGGGTAGGATGGAGAGAGAAACCTGGTATGTTCACCTGTTACTTTTTCCTCACAAGCAATCCTTTGGTTAGTTGCTTCCCTAAATGGGACAATTGGTTCCTTATTTCCCTTTTGTCTTCTTAAGCTGGCTCATGAGTAACCACTCTCTCCCCGCAAATTTTTGCTTTTTTCCTCTTATTCTTGAGCAAACTTTCTCCCTCGTGGCTCAAGGTTGACTCAACCTTCCATCCTTCCAAAGTCTAGAAAATGAGGAGCCAGATTATTGGGGGCAATATGCTGACTCTGTAAACCACTTAGAGCGGGCTGTAAAGCATTGTGAAGCAGTATATAAGTCTGTTATTGCTATTGTAAATCTGTGTTTTCTTTTGTATCTCCTTTGATTACCTAAGTCATCCAATTACTTATCTTTTTCTTGGCCATTTCTTCCACCCTTTGAATCAAGCCTGCTAATACTGAGTCTCCCCACAACTTCACACTTTTATATTTTGTATAAATTAACAGTTTCTTCCATTCATTACCTTATCCAGATTACCTCTCAGGCTCACATTGGTCTTCCCAGAAGCCACCCTTCTCACCCTGTGATCTAATTACCTTATCTATTCAGTCCTGTTTCCTACATCCTGCAAATGTTGAGCCCTTGTCGCCCTCAGTTTTTTACCCTCAGATTCTTCTCTTCCTTCTCATAGCAGACCTCAGTCATATAGTTGAGTAGAGGCAATCCTTGACTTACGATCACAACTGAGCCCAACATTTCTGTTGCTAAGTGAGACAGCTGTTGAGTTTTACATTTTATGATCTTTCTTGCCATACTTGTTAAATGCATCGCTGTGGTTGTTAAGTTAGTAACACAGATGTTAAGTGAATCTGGCTCCTCCATTGACTTTGCTTGTCAGAAGGTCGCAAAAGGTGATCACATGAACCCAGGACACTGCAATTGTCATAAATATGAACCAGTTGCCAACCATCCAAATTTTGATCACGTGACCACGAGGATGGTGTAACAGTCGCAACTGTGAGAAATGGTCGTAAATCACTTTTTTCAGTGCCATTGCAACTTCGAACAGTCACCAGACAAATGGTTGTAAATTGAGGTCTGCCTGTAACTGTCTGGTAGGGGCATGTGATAATGCCATGGGGCACATCTTTCTGCCTATCCAAGCATGGGAGGAATATGTATTAGTGCAGTTGTCTGATGGAATCCTGAAAGAGTAGCTCTCTCTTTCTTCACTCAGATTTATTTGACTTCATTTCTAAAATGTACCGTATTAATTACTGTACGGCTTACAGTTTTCAGGGGGATAATCAACTAAAATAAATGAAGTCCACATACGAATACAGCGTGATAGCATAAGTAGGAACATGAAACAACAGTGGAGAGCAGCAAAAATAGTTCCTGGATTCATTAGGCCAGATCTGCATATTTACTTTAAGTGGGACATACAAGATTGTTGTGGGCTACTATATACTCTGGGCACTGTACAAAATCATAAAAACAGATAAAGCTTGAACTAAAATAACCTTAAAAGACAAATTGAACAAAACAGCCCCCCTCCCATAATAATGCAGAACATTAACCCCAGACTGAGACCAAAAGCAAGTGTCACTTCTGGCATTTCATCTCCTTGAGATCTTTGGAAATCCAAGGAGCATCCTGAAATTGGCACACAGGCAGAGGCACAGAGGCAGAGGCCAATTAATTAATTTTAAACTTGTATATTGCATTGTTTTAAATAAAAGCTGTGAACCGCCCCGAGTCTTCGGAATGGGGCGGTATATAAATA